>MJUU01013991.1:1462-44478 GCA_002080025.1 Modiolus philippinarum | reverse complement strand
TAATAGGACAATTTAAGACCTGTCCAGACAAACGGTGTCTTTTGTGCCAATACAGTCAAACAACATCGACATTTGAGAGCACAGCAACTGGCGAGAAATTCAAAATTTTCGGCAATTTGTCCTGTAAATCCGAAAATGTGATATATATGATTACGTGTGCGGTATGTCAACAGCAATATATTGGTGAAACAAAAAATTCACTTAATCTCCGTATTAATTTACATCGTAATCACATAAAGAAAAAGGAATTAACACAGGCAACGGCTGTCCATTTCAACAGCATAGGACATAGCTGGACAGACATGCAAGTTGTCGCAATTGACCAAAATAAATCTTGGAATGAGACAAAGCGACAAGCAAAAGAGCGGTTCTGGATGCAAAAAATTAAATCCAGTTTGAATATTAAAACCTGAATTTTGAGATGATTAAAATTCTAAAAGCAGCAGGAAATTTAAAATTTAAAAATAACACATTTTTCAATTGCAGATATTTTTTCTTCCTGATTCACTACAATGTCTTCAATTATTGATTTTGTTAAATACTTTTAGATATACAGTAACTGACAAAAGTTCTTTCTTCATCTCCCTCCGGGCATTCATCTCGTATTACATTTGTGATAACCAGCGTCTACAATGTAGCTGTTATTGTTTTGGTTAGACTTTTTTGTACATAGTTTTTGTTTGATTTTATTTTTTATTTTTATTGTGTTTTGAAAAAGGCCCGGATAGGGGCTGAAATATTAACTGTATTATTTGTGTACTGTTCACTTTTGTCTTTTGTTTGATTATATATATATATATAATATATATATATATATTTCGTAGATTTTCAAAAAGCCTTCGATACTTTGTGGTGGAATGGTTTTCTATACAAGTTGTGTAAATATGGTATATGAAAACAGATATTTAATGTTTGAAAATACTAAGTGCTCTTTTAAGTATAAACAAAATGTTTCAAGATATTTTAAAACAGACAAGGGTGTAAGACAAGGGGATGTATTAGTCCTACATTATTTAATATTTCTATAAATGATATTAGTAAAATTTTTGTTCATGAACAATGTTCACCAGTAAGTCTTGTTAGGGCCCCGCCATGAAATGGCGTGTCTGTCCGTCTATCCGTCCGTCCGTCCGTCCGTCAGCGTTTTCTATGTCGTACGATAACTCAAGAATGCCTTTACGGATTTTTATGATTTTTTTTACTCAAAGTTGCATTTGACTGATGGAAGCTCCCTTTTGTTTTTGAAGAAAATTGGAAAATGATTTTTGGGAAAAAACTTCATTTTTAAAAAGTGCATATTTTGAGAATTAGCTCTATGTCGTACGATAACTTAAGATTGCCTTCAGGGCTTTTTTAATGATTTTTTATGCTCAAGGTTGAACTTTACCAAAGAAAGCTCCCTTTCGTTTTTGTAGAAAATCTGAAAATGATTTTTGGGAAAAAACTTCATTTTTATATGAAAAAGTGCATATTTTGAGAATTAGTTCTATGTCGTACGATTTTGAGAATTAGATGTAGGTCATACAATAAATTAAAATTCCCATCAGGGATTTATATGATATACACAAGGTTGGTCCTGATCAAAGGAAGCTCTCTTTTGTATTTGAAGAAAATCTCATTTCCATGAAATCCTCAGTCTGGTTTTTGGGACACACAAGGGGTCGGGGCCCTTTCTGACTTTGTCAGTATTCTAGTTGATACAAAATTGGGAAGCATGCTTTTTGCGGACGACCTTATAATTCTATCTGAAACCGAATCTGGTCTTCAGAATAGTCTGAATAATCTTTCTTCTAATTGTGATAAATGACATCTTTCAGTTAATATAAAGAAAACAAAAACTATGGTTATTCTGAAAAATCCCCGTAATAAAATTAATCATAAATCCTTAATGCAATACAAAGGGCAAAATTTAGAAGATGTGAAGTAATTTAAATATTTAGGATGTAAAATAAACAACTTGTTCTGTTGATCTTGCAAATTAGGCTAGAAAAGTACTTTTAGCTATAAAACCTATACCTCAGAGTTTGGTAATGTTCCCGTTAAAATAGGCTGCAAATTATTTCAAACTTTGGTGAAACCAATTCTGACATACAACTCTGAAATTTGTTTTCTGGATTCATACCTTAAGCTATATAGAACTAAGTCTCGAGCCAAAAAAAATAATAGGTCCATTGATTTTTTGTCCTTTTTAGATAAAACACCAATGGAAAACTCCATTTCAATTTTATTAAAGATATACTTGGAACCAAAAAGAGCTCCACTAATATTATAGTTCGTGAGGAATTAGATTTATTGTCAGTTGAAAGTTTCATAAAGACTCAAACACTAAGTTATCTCTCTAGACTTAACAACGATCAACTGAATCCTCTTCTCAAAGAGGCTTATCAGCTGGCAAAAGATTTACACTCTGATGGTATTTACTCTTGGTTCCCATATGCATCTAGCATTACAGAAGAAATAAACTTTGAATTAAAAGATCTAAGTGAATGTAAAACAGAAAAACAAACAAAAAAATTTCAATGTCATATAAAAAATTCTGTCACAAATTATTATCATTCATTAATTAATGAAAAAAATAAATAATCTAAAAGAGGAAAATAAAAACTTTTATTATAAATTTTTCAAAATCACGAAAAACATGCCCGAATTTTACCTGTCACATCCAAAAAAAAGAGATTCGAAAACTTATAACTGAATTCAGAGTTAGTGACCATGTGTTGTTAATTGAAGAAGGGAGGTATAAAGACATTCCAAGATGTCAAAGACTATGTAAAACTTGTAACGTCATAGAGGATGAGATCCACTTCTTTTTCAACTGTAAAATTAATTCTTCATGTCGAAAGCAATATTTAGATTACTATCAGTGTAATATAACACATTTTAATTTACTAAACCAATTAGACAAACTTGTTCTAATTCTTAATCCGTCAACACCCGATGATAATAAAACAGTGGTATCTTATATACAGCAGTCATTAGAACTCAGGAAAGATGACCCTCATACTGTTTTAGTATCGAAATAATACTGTCTTACTTTTTCTTTTTTTGTTTTATTTTTTCATATTTGTTATCATTGTTTAAATGTATTGTTTAAATGTTTAAATGTCTTTGCTACAACTCTAATTGGTTAAATAGTTTTCAATAAAGTTAATAACACTATAATACAAAATTTAGGGAATACGCCAATGTTACTTTCAATAACAAGATTATTATTTTACAATTTATTGCAACGTCATAATTTGAATTTTCTGTGAAAATAACGTAAAAATTTGTCAATTTCATAGATCAGTAAAAATACAGATTGCGGATCGCATCAAGCATATACCTGTCTTCTGTAACTGGTATTGATTCAACGGAGACTACCACTTTTATACAAATAGTGCATAAGATTTGAAATGATATTTTGCATTGAATTTTCGAGAAAAATCGGCTACACCAAACAACCCTTGCAACAGACGAAACGGACTGTTTCTTTCATATCTGAAACTAGACTTTACAAAATATACCTAATTGATTACTGCAGATAATATAAACATTAGAAGGACCAAAAAATCCCGATAAATGCCAAGGGCCTTTGAAACACTGCAATTAGTTAGCAGTAGAGCTTTCCATCATGGTTTATTCCAACGTTAGTTTTTCCAGACACTCTTTCTATACTTTTTAAATTAAGGAAAGACGTCAGTTATCTGATTCATCGAAGACAGGACCCTTGTCTTTTACAAGTAGAACGGAAAATGACATTAACCAATTCGCTACCAAGCAGGTCTTTCAAAACAATGTATGCTTAACTGATAGTGTGACGGGTGTCGCTAGTGGGGCAGGACATGCTTACCCTTCCGGAGCACCTGATGTCACTCCCGGTTTTTATGGGAGGGAGTTCACACTATGAGTGCCTTAGTTCTAAGTGTATTTTTTCTAATTTCCGTGCATTGTAGCTGTCTCACGTCCTTGTTTTGTCTTTGTAGTCATCGCTTCCATTTTTCCTTCGATATTCTTCTGCCGTTGTTTCCTTAATTATTAACCTTTATCTTTTTAATTTTTCAACTTTTAACAATTGATGAGATATGCCTTCCATATTATTTGATTCAAATGCTGCTGATTAAAAGATAACAAAATTTTGTTGTTTATTATGAACTTGAGTTTGCCACAACCCCTCTGAAAATACAAAAATACCCAAATTCAATAATGAACAGTAAATTTCATGGGTCTAAGACACATTCTTCTGCAATCACAATTGACACATTCCTTTGATTGCATAAAGTTGTTCTAAACAATATAAGCAGGAATGTTTAGCCCTACCAGAAGCGACAGAGACGACAAAATAATTAGAAAAATAATATAAAATATAAGATATGCTCATTCAAGAGTACACTGGTCTTTATTCTTCACATTAGATATATCAGCATTTTCTCTATCCACAATTATTAAACTTTGTGGGTTTGCATAAACAACCGAACTTTCAACACTTTAATTACACATTATCTTCAATAAGTGTCACGTAATTAATAATTCAAAAGAAATTTCTCGTTTGAACATTCAACTTTTATATTATTGTTTTAAACGATAATCAAGTCTTTTTTTCATAGGAGCTGTATGCTTTTCCTGTGCCGATGGAAATACAATACCTTTGTCATGGGAATGTGACGGCATGGAAGATTGTTCAGACGGGCAAGATGAAGCAAATTGTGGAGGTAAAAATAAATGAATTTTGTTTTGCTGATATGGAAAGACTGTATAACATTCCATGTGGTAAACCGCTAGAGGTCATACGACACTATTACTGTCTCGATAAGTAGGTTGAAATCTTACGTAATAGTAATAGTTTAGTTTTTATTTATTTTTTTTTTATTTGTGAAAGGGACGTTACCATTTGTTACTGTCATTGATCTGTAAAAAAAACACGGAATTCGATTGAATTGTTTAATAATCTCCGATTTTATTAAAAAAAAACATACCTTTTTCCTGCAATTGGTATCAATTCAACGAAGATTAGCTTTTTTTGGATAAAATTATGCATCAGACTTTACAAAATTTATTTAAATTTGAACAGAGCCGCCTACGACAAACTTATTTCATATCTTTAACTAAGCTTTGAAAAACTTGCGCAATTCCAAATTTCGGTAAATTTTCATTTGGGGATTACAATTCCAACCATTATTGTCTGTAAACTGCAGGTACAAAATTAACATTAGAAGGATTAGGGACTATGAACACTGCAACTAGCTAGGGATGGTGTTTTTTTTTTACCCTTTTTATACTTTTAAATTGAAATTTCAGAATCTTTTGAATTCTAATGTAGACTTGGTCAATAACGATTATTACAATTTTCTTTTCGTCCAAGACAGGGTCATTGTCTGAAGCAAAAAGAAGGAAACTTCATATTCTTCTCAGATACCTTTTAAAATTCAACATCCATCATTGAGAATCTTTCTCATATGTATATTTAACAATTGGTTATTTAAGCCACCTTTTTTCACAAATTTTTAAACTTTTGAAAATTCGTGGACTATGCCTTTCCATGTCATTTGATTATAATTTGCTGAAACGAGGTTAATGAAATTTGCAGTTCATTATGCAACTTATCTAATTTTGAGTTATGCCACGTCCTGTCTTCAAATGGGGGTTTAATTTGCTACATCCCGGTCATGGCAAATAATTGTTCCAAATAAAATAAGCGGGAAGTTTGTAGTTTTACCAGAAGCAACAAAGACGAGAAACTTAACTAAAATAAAATACATTACGTGTGTCTTCATTTAACAGAACATTACAAATTGGAGATAACAATAAACACCCACAATAGGGTCTGTAAGTCTCGTCATGTGACTCACGAGAATCCACGATAAACAGGCAATTCGAAAACGATTCCCGCCAAAATATGACGTTCTAGGATTATGACGTTCAATTTCTGTTTGAAACGTCATATATCTTTGCTTAAAATGTAATTTCCGGGTACAATTTTTGATCCCGGAAGTTCTAAAATTGTACGAGACTTACAGGCCATATGGCCAAAAGTTATAATCACATGTGAAAATCTACAAGGGAATTACACTGGAAAAAAACACATAACAGACCAGAGACAAACATGAATAATGATAGGAACTCTAGACATCTGGACTTGGTACCGGCACTAGCAAAAGCCAGTGGTATGGTTAAACCTGTTTATGAGTATCCAAACCTCCCCTTTCTCTATCCCGTTTCCCTACAGTATAATAAACATACGAATAAACCCACTAAAAGTTGACTACTAACTCTAACACCAGCTTCTTGAAAAAGAAAAGAAAATGACAAAACGTTGTTTAGAAAGATGGGTTAACTGAGAGTGCTCGCCTCTAAACTGTCGGCTAGCTCAAGGAACCTAATCTGCTGATTAAACTGTGTCGCACGACGGTATTTTATATAAATATATTAGTGTATTCTCTACCAACGGTAATCAAAATTTGTGGATTTGCAGCAACAACTGATTTTAATACCTTTGCAACTTGGATATTTTTATATTTTGACACCACTTGGTCGATTCAGCTACTATTGTACCAAAGTCCCAGAGGGTATTCACCAGCCAAGTAGTCAGACTTGCCTGACGTGAAAATTAAGCGTGTGTTTTATAGTTTACTGTTTTATGCAATTCTAACAACATAAAAATACTGAAGCTTCATTGTGTGTACTGCAATCGATGGATGAGTCTTTGCTCCTGTTTCGATATTTTTGGTAATTAATACTTCTTTCTGACTGATTTTGGATTATGCAAATTTATATTTGATTCTAGTGATGCCGATGAGAGGGTATTCCTTGAAATACGTGTACAGAATAATAAAATTAACTGATTATTATGCAACTTGGATATTTTTGTTATTTGCACACATTATCTTCAATAAGTCTTGCTGAATTACAGATCTTGAGACTTTTTACAAAAGTTGCAGTGAATTGACAAAAGGTTTGTCAAGTTAAATCGTCGAAACATACCAATAACTCTTGCAAGAAATAATAAAATTTCCCCAAAATACTACAGATCATGAGGTCATCATAACAAATAGCTCTAGAATAGTGTATTAAATTGACAAGTAAGAATGAGACTTGTGAAAACATGCCTTAAAATTTACGAATGACTTAGTGCATGAAAAATTCGCCGAATTCGCAAAAAAGTATTAAAATTAAGAATAATGTCCAATAAGTCTCATAAAAAATAAAACTTTCACCAAAAAGGATCTAGATCCTAAGATCATTATGCCAAATACAAAGTGAAGTTACTAATGAGTATAAAGTGGAATTGAGACTAGTGAAAAATTGCATGAACAATACTCTTGTAATGTATTGACAATAAAAATGAAAATTAATGTAGATAACAGGAAACACTCACAATGACCGAAAACTACAATCACATGGCAATATTCCAGATCACTGCACAAGAAAAACAATAAAATGGAAAAAGACAAACATAGACAACGAAGGGAACTCGGGATAGCAGGGCTTGGCACCGGCAGTAGCAAGAGCTAGCAGTAGGGTTAAGCCGGTTTATGGTTTCCGTATTTGTTACTTTGTCTTTTGTTCATTAAGGTTCATTCTTGACTTGTAAAAGCAAAATGGAGCAGTGTAAAAAATATTCTGCTATGGTCGTAACGTCCGTCATATGTGTCAAGAGAAATACTCACTAAAATAATTACACTTAAAACTTTGTTAACAACACCATTCTTATTTGAAAGCGAAATCCCGACATTACAGGTTGCTTTTGTATGTTTTGTCTTGCAAATTCTGGCAAGACAAAACGTTTAAAAGCAGCCTGTAATGTCGGGATTTCGCTTTCAAATAACAATGGTGTTATTAACAAAGTTTTAAGTGTAATTATTTTAGTGAGAATTTCTCTTATTAGTATACGATCATACTTTCAAATCTTAACAATTTAATTTTTGTGTAATTTGCAAATGTTATTATTACTTCCTGTTTACATTTGCCTCATCTTTCTGATTTTTGTTATGCGAAGTTTCCCAGCAATTGGCTCGATGGTCGCCCTGTGGTTGTCTAAAAAATAGGAACACTTTGCCTGTAATTTTATTTTCTTGTTGGCAATTCCGTATCCATGACTGTCAAAACCAGAAGAATGGACACAATCAGTCTAAAGGCCTTGTCACACTATAACGTTCTAGCCAACGTGTGCTGACGTTCGCGAATTTTTATAAGAACGTTGGCACACGCCGAAGAAATTGAAGAAATTCTCTTGTTCGACGCATTTACAGCGTCAGGCTAACGGCCTACAACGCACGGCAAACTTATACATAACTTATTTGCAACGCTATCAAAACTTGTAACAGCGCATGACAACGTGGCAAAAGCGTGTAACTAGCGTACTTGATGTATACAAACGCATCCATAACGGTCTTCTTGCATTCATAGAGCGTCAGTATAGTGTTTTGACGATCTTTGTAAGATTAGCTTGAAATTCTTCATCTCAATGACCTTTGCAAATGTAAAAATGGATAGAAATTCAACCGAAAAATACGACAGATTTGCAGGAGGGATAGGTCCCTCAAAAATAAAAAAAAATATATTTTCAAAACAATATGTCAGTATGATACTGAAATAAATCATCTATTTACATTATTTAGAATTTTGTCTTGCTCTTTTACCATTATTTTTATAATACAACATCGGCTCATACGTTACTTCTTAGTTACAAGGACGCCCAGTTTGCGTTCTCTACACGTTTAAAAGAACTTTCGAGAAACTACTAAATATCGCACACATTGCGTGCATAACGCACCTCTGGCGATCGTCTAACGTCTGTTTTCCTTATCAACAACACGCTGGCGAACGTCGTGAAATTTTTAGCATGTTCAAAATTTCCCGACCTACCCAACGTTCAACAACGCACGCCAACGTGTGTCGACGTGTTTGTAACGTGTAACGAACGTGCCTCTAACTTATAAAACGCACACCAGCGTGTACGAAAATATTCTCACACGCTGGGCACACGTTGGTGCTGTGCGTTATAGTGTGACAGGGCCATAAGACTTATTAAGTTTTTGATGTTTAATATCTAACTAGGATACAGGATAACAATGAAATTTACGTCGTATAAATTAAGAATAAGAAATGAAGTACAATTATATTCCGTCCAGTGAATGTGTTTTTCCACACAGGATTCTTATGACTTCACATAGTTTTTCCACACAGAGTTCTGACACCACTAAGCCACATGTATGAGCACATAGCTCCTGGACGTTCACTTTCCAGTCTCTTAACACCTTCTAACTAACGTGTTCTACTAACTCTACCACTGCCCAATCTAAAAGATACTATCATTATATCCTTACATTTATGCATGAGGTAATAAAATTTGTCAAATGAAGAACCAAACTGTATGGAAAAACCCTAGTCAAAATAAACAAAGTGATAGACTGCAAGTGTACCAGAATTGTTCGAAATGTACATCAATAGATCTGTCAACAATGACCAAAAGGAAAAAATACATTGAGGTAGTGTAGTTCCATATAAGCAAAGAATTCTGTCCAAACCAGTATGATTTAATTTGAAATAACACAATACTGAAGATATGAGGAAAGCTCATTATTGAAGGTCTCATGGTGACTTCAAACTAAGCGTTGTTCCATTGTTTGGTTTTGCCATGTATTTCTTTCATTTGCATTCACTCCATATCTTTTTATTGTTTATTTAATTCGCCAAAGGTAGTACTTACGTCTAAATTCCACACCAGCAAAATATGTAGAGGGATATTGTGGTAGATCAGGTTACATTATAAATGAGCAAAGTTTCCAATATTTACCAAGTTCAACAATTAAGCAATAACAGTACATTATTTGAATACCCGAGGGCATCAATCGTAGATTTGACGGTCAAAATGCAGTTTATAGGCGACGCGTAGCGGAGCCTGTAAACGGATATTTTGACCGTCAAATCAAGATTGACGCCCTCGGGTATTCAAATAATGTACTGTTATTGCGATTCTAATGCAACAAATCAATTTCATGTTCTATTTTTAACTCATGAATTTTTGCAAAAATATTAGGAACCAGATTAAACAGGGAACCTACTTTGTCACAGGTGTTTAGATGGTGGAATTGACGGTCAGTTTTGACCAATCAAAACATTCGTTATCTAAATGTTACATTAGAATATCAAGTTATACATCAAAACATCGACCCTGCAAGTATATTTGTCTATAGTTGTAATTGACCACTAACGCTTTTGTCCGGCAACGGATGACAATGATTGTAAGAGCACTTTTCTACTTTAATTCATGTTTCATGACGATAACACATTCATCATCACAAAATACATGCATGTAGCGTTGTTCGACATTTAGCAAAGAATTCCGCTCAAACAAGTGTTAGGGGCCGTTTTGAGCTTACTACGAGGTATGGGTAAAGCTCATTGTTGAAGGACTTATGGTGACTTCAAGATGAAGAACAACAATAAAAGCGTTGTGCCTTTGCTTGGTTCTACCAGTTATTTGTAGGGTCCTTCTCTCGTGTGCATGTACTCAATATCCTTTCATTTTTATACAAGAGTGGAGTTTGTCTCGCTTGCAGTGTGGAGTCCGTTAAAAGAGTCCTCGTACGAGAGATGTATGCTTTCTTTATATTTCAATTATTGTGTACTTGTTCGTGAGAGAATTTCTCATATGGATATACTATCATAATTTTGGCATTTATCATCTTTGTAATTTCCAAATGTTATCCTGATCACAGCGTTTTGCATTTGCGCCGATTTGCATTTCATTTGCGCCGATTTTTTCTTTCATTTGCGCCGATTATTTCTTTCGTTTGCGCCGATTATGTTTTTCATTTGCGCCGATTTTCTACTCGTAAATTTCTTGTCAAATACATGTATTTTTTTATTTGTTCACATTGTACTGATAAAATTTAAACATTTTCTTACGCAAAAAGATTTCACGGAATACAAGGCTCAAAGAGTGAAAAAATGGAATAAAAATATAAATGCAAGTGTTAAACTAAGTACATATTTCTCACACAGAACCTGTAGTGGCTCTGTCTTTACAAGCCGTATTGGTATTGGTATCAGGAAGTAAGGTACAGTACCATACATACATTTTAAAGCCAGATTAAACCAATATTTTCAAGAAGATTTATTTGATATCAGTCTTTCGTAGTTATTTTTTGTTATCCCAACTTTTATAAGCTTCAACATTTATCTTGGAATTTTCAACTTTTGCCATTTCAATGTAAAAAAAGTAACAAAATACCGAAAATGAAGTATATTTTAAATGAGGCATTAGTACACTTTCGGTATTTTAACGCTGCTTATTACATAATTAGCGACGATATGTTCTGTTTTGCATATGTAATATAGCCGGAAGTAAATAGTCCATGTCATATACCCAGTCTGATATGGCCATATCAGACCGCCTCGTTCTGAAATATCCATATCAGACCGGTGATATGGCTATTTCAGCCCGGGTGTGATTATAACTCCTAATTGGAAGTATATAATAAACAGATTAAGACATGGCCTTTTCCATATCAGCACGGTTATCATTCCTCGACCCATATCAGCCCTAGGCTGGCGCCTCGGGCTGATATGGGGGTCTCGGGATGATAACCGTGCTGGTATGGAAAAGGCCATGTATTAATCTCTATTTATTTAAGGGTTTTACCAACATATCTTCTTTTAATGCATAGTACATATATTTTACCTGTGTCATATGAAAAAAAATGGGCGCAAATGCAAAATAAAATAGCACCAAAATTTCACTATTTTGTAATGCCAGGTTTTCTTTCAATCGACTTGATGAGTGCCCTGTATTTGGCTTTACGTTGTAATGGTAATAGCTTATGACACTATTGCTTTTGTCTGGCAACGGATGACAGTGAATGTAAGGGTACTTTGCCAGTTCAATTTATGTTTCATGCCGATTCCACATGACGATTCCACATTCATGACCACAAAAATACGTGCATGTAGTGTTGTTCGACATTAAGCAAAGAATTCCGCTAACATGTGCCAGGGGCCGTTTTGAACTTACTATTATGTATGAGCAGAGTTCATTGTTGAAGGCCTGAAGATGACTTCAAGATGTAGAACAACAATAAAAGCTTTGTTCCTTTGCTTGGTTTGTATGGCCCATGTCTCATGCATGTGACTTTACTCCATATATTTTCATTGTTTTTACATATATAACACTGACAATCACAACAAAAATTATATATTTCAACACAATATTAATACAATTAACATAAAAACAAAATCGCAAGATATTGCGAATATTCTTAGCTGGAGATGTGAAGTTGTGATAGCTTTTCAGTTCATGTAGTTTAGTCTCATGTTTTCATGTTTGCTCTCAGTATATCAAATCATGTGTTAAATCGATAACTTAGTAAATATAAAAGAAGTTTGAACAATTTATTAAAAACAAGACAATTAGATTTCACCAAAACATTACAGTACTCAAAACATTCAACACCAAAAATTCAGAAATTACCTGTCTGTGGGACCAGGCTGAATAACTCAGATACTATCAAAATACTGCTAAAGAACTACATAACTACTCTTTAATCTGAAAAGTACAAATGAGGAATATTTTAACTCTTTGTGCAAAAATATTTAAGATTGAACCTGTAGAAATAACACAACTTCTAAAATTACTCAAATTATTATTAATTTCAATTAAAACACTAAGATATATTTCACCAGCATCGATTACTAAATGACTTGCAGGAACATTATCATTACAGAAATATTGTTTCCATTACGAGAACTAGTTGATTATGAAATTTCTCACATCGAGTTAAATAAATTTTGCAACTGTTTGAAAGCGAGTTTCAACACTTAATAAGTCAAATATTTACACTTTCTCTCTTTTTCACAGAAAATCGGGATAAAAATACCAAAAATGGATATGAAAATAAAGAAATAGTTGCTCGATAATAAGTAATGAATTTGCTCAAGCCGGTGCTAGGGGCCGTCTTGAACTTACTATGAAGTATGAGCAAAGGTCATTGTTGAAGGCCTCATGGTGACTTCAAGATGAAGAACAACAATAAAAGCATTGTCCCATTGTTTCTTTCACCATGTATTTGTAGAGACTTTGTTTCATGTACACTTACTCAATATCCCTTATTGCCTATGAAATGCATATCAACCTTCCAACCCAATATGATGAAATATCAAATCAGGTATTATCTTTCAGTATATTTTGTCAAAACTGAAGACCAAAATTAAACATGTCTTGTCACTTGAACAAAGGACCCATTTCTGAAAAATATAGAATTTAGGCGGGAAAACTAGGACCTAACCTGTAACAACCAATGAAATGGCGTGACAATGACACTCAGAGGCTCACCTGATTTAACAATGTACTACTACATAGATCAACGGGTGTCATTACAGAGCAATATAAAATACAGAAAGTAGATATACTTTAAATCAATAAATTTAAATAACAAATAACACAAGAAATAGACAAAAGTCATTATGAAATATATTTTATTGAAATATAACTTATTTCAATGAATTTAAAATTGCAAATACAAATACAAATTTAAAAATATTTGATTAAAAACATAAAAGATCCACATTATCACAAATTCAACAGACTTTATAATTCAATGAATTCGTCATTTATCGTCAAGTTTATGAAACTGCCTGAATACTAATAAGCATGAATATAAAATATGTGATAATAGATATTAATACCACATTAAGTTCCACTAACTAGTAGAGCTGAATTAATTCCATGTTTTATTTTCTTATATTAGTACTACATTTTAGCAAGACTTAAAATCTTATAAATTCATCTTACCATTTAACTTGAAGGGGGGGGGCTATGGTTTTTTCCTAAAAAAAAATATTTTGGAGCTGATTTTATGGGAAAAAAATATTTTGGCTGCCAAAGTGATGAAAAAAAATTTCTGAAGGAGGCTTTCTGTCCAGAAAAAAAACCATAACCCCCCTTCAGGTTAAATGGTCGGTCCCTAACGCCATCAAAATTAAAATAGTAAAACTGTGTTCTTATCTATTATAAGTCTCACAGTGGCATTAAATTTGAAAATATTTTAAGGTTTAAAGAATGATTTTATTTTTCCTGGAATATAAGCATTTCCTTAAATTATCCCCGATGAATAAAAATTGCTTGAATAGAATAGACTTACGTTCTTTATAGCATTTATGTAACCAAATAACGCTATTGAATATGATGGTCTCACTTTATATAAATATTAGTTACTGTGATTTGCGAGAGTTAACACTAATGCAAAGGCCAAACGTCACAGATATTAAACCCAAACGGAGTTCGAATTAGAGATATTTATAACAAAAGTGCCCTACGCAGTGGGGGTTTGGCTGTACGTCGAATTCAGACATAGTTAAGCGCTTTTTGCAATCCGCTATATGTCAAATATACACTAAAAATTCAACTTTTGTTTCAAAAACTGACATTAACAAATAAATAACTAGACGCTCGGGAATATATTTTGAGTATAAGTCTGCATTTCTAGTTTTGAATTTTCTGTATGCGAGTTTTTATATTATTTACAAAGACAGCATAAGAACATATTATTTGCTATTACTAGTATTTTGATTTTTAATATGGAAGTCTCTTCGTCAACATAGTTGTTGTTTACTGTTCCGATACATCGGCAAACGAATATCGAAGCAAAAATGATGGGAGGGGATATTCTAAAATCAAAAATTCAAAATCGCGGCAAATCATATCCAACACGAATTGACACAGCATGACAAAGAAAAAAACAAATAACAAAAATCAACAAGAACGCCACAAAACTAAAGCACTAGTAATGTGAACTCCTAAAAAATGAGGTATCATCAGGTTCTCCGGAAGGGTAAGCATGATCTGCTCCACGCGTGGCACCCGTCACACTGACAGTGAAAAGTCCGGTTTTATAACAGTCAGTGTTTGTCAGTCCGGCAATCTACTCTGGATCTACCAAAAGATATCTATTCTTATCTGTGATAAGGAAACATTGTAACGGTCTGTCAAATCCTCGTAACGAAGGTACAACTTCTGAAGTGACAATTAAACAGTGAATGAACAAACCCTTTATGTATAAGATTTTGAGACAGTAATTTCGCTCTGTTGACAAAATCGCTGTACAAACTATAGGCACGACACTAGCGAATAGCCATATGCCGGAGATTTGGGAATATTACTGCTCAAAAACGGGAAGTTCACTATTGGAAAGTCGAAATCATCACTCTTGTCGTACAGTTTAATTTTCAGACGTCCAAAGTTGTCAATGTAGAAGAATAGGTCCAGGTATGATACTGATGATGGTGTAACAGTGGTCTCTTTAATCTCAAGTTCATTTTGGTATATAAGATAAAGGTTATCCTTAAATTGATGATTGTTTAATGAAAGAACATAATCTATATAACGGAAGCTGAAAATAAAGGACCTGGCCTGCTAACTGTCTTTTTTCTGAACTATTCCTTGTAGGAATCCGGCTTCATACGAATAAAGATACAAATCTGCTACAAGTGGCGCACAATTAGTCCTCATATGTATCCCTATTGTCTATTGTCTGTTGGAAAATCTACAAAAACTTTATCAATATTGCGATTACTTTCTCCTCTGTATACTTTTTGTGTGAATAAACTTGACGTTTAACAAAAAGGCCCCATTTTTACCTATCACTAAATATGAATATCTTCTTTCACCCTTTTTAGTTCAGAAAGACTGATGTATTAAATCCCAGAGAATTGACTTAAGCGTATCATGTGGAAGAGTAGTATAGAATGTAGAAAAATTAAATGCTTGACACTGTTACATTAGTTGAGTTCAGTTGAGGATAGATATTCTAATAAATCTTTGAGAATTTGAGAATCCATATCTGCTTCACTCCACTTGTTGATTATACTCTATCACTATATATCTTAAGGGCATCATAGACTGCAGTAAAACAACCGAATATTACCGTGTAAATGTCCAGGTTATATATAAATATCGTCTTGAGGATTTTCGGTCGTCATTATAATAACGATGTCATTGTCTCAATCTGTTGTCAGTTAAATGAGTGTCGCTCGTGATGAATATCATTTCAACCTTTCTAGAGCATTTGCTGCTGCTTGGGGTTATTGTCGAAAATTGATGCAGGTATTGAAAAAATTCTACATCGTCTGCATTCAGTTATACGATGAAAGGACACGAGGTGAATGTTTTTGAGACAATGTCTCGGCAATACCAAGCTTTTATTGTTGTTCTGCATCAGGTCTGTTTATGGGGTTTTTGTTTCAGAATTCCCTTTCTCCTACGACTCTTTCTGTAGTTTCTCTTCCTACAATTATCGCCTCAGTTCAGTTTCTCATTACTTTATAAATAGTTTGACGTCTTGCTTACATTACAGTTTCTTGCAAAAACCATTTCTCTAATTTCTAGCCAATTTAACCAACGCCTGACCAATGTGATAAAAATATTTCTCGTCACTAGTGAGAGAACAACTCGAGTGAAATTTCCCGCAAAATCTATTCGGAACATAATCCTCTGTGTTTAACATTATGTCATTAGAGAAAATTTTTTCTACAACTTAAACACATTAATTATGAAATTTCTCACATCTTGTTAAATAAATTTTGAAATGTTTAAAAACTCGACAAGCCTCGTTTTCAAACATTTGCAAAATATATTTAACTCGATGTGAGAAATTTCATAAGCAACTTAGTTCTTGTTGTAGAAACTATATGTAAGTATCCAGCATTTCAATTCTATTACATGCATACCACCTCTTTGGGCATTATCAACGTATAAAGGGTTTTTTTTTTGTTTGTTTGTTTGTTTGTTCTAGTGTTAGTTCTTAATATTATAATTGAATTTCACAAAGGCTGTGTTTAACAATATTTTGTTATATGTCTTATGAATATATTTTGATTTAGTTTTCCCTCCTTTGAAAGGAGATTTCATAGCCATAGCCAGTCCTTTTTTTTTCACGTAAAGCCACATCACACCCAATGCCATTTTGGCGTGTGCTTTGACGCGTCCTATGGTCTTATCACGAATTATGTTATTCAGTTGACATATTTTATTATTCTTTGCGCCAGCGTTGACTCCAATTATTTTAATTCCGTATTACCGTCTTTGAGTAGAAATTTGTCTTGCAACTTCGCTTCTTCGGGGAAGCATTAAGTATATGGAATTAATTTCATTACTCTAAATTGTCTGTGCGTGGACTTTGGACTGACAGTATCAAGAATATAGGTTCAATAGGAATAGTTATGATCGATTTTCACAAATTCTATCATATAAATCGATAACACTAACATTTTACCTCATCTTGTCTTTCAAAGGATTTTAATAGATGACTTGTCTGTAACAAATACGTTGTTATTGTCCATTACATTCTGTTGACAGTTGCTGTTAAAAACTTTTTTAGGTGTTTTTAATTCTTTATAGCCATATCTTTTTTTTCAACAGATAATAGCAACAGCACACCAGATCCAGGTAGGACAGTAATTTAAGTTTTGTAATTATATAAACTGAAACCAATATAAACTACAGGTTATATTCATATGCTTGATGTTGATAATTTTGATAAATCCTGTAAAAAAATGGTGCGTTTACACTTAGCCTACAAAGACAATATATTTATAAATATTTATAACTATGAGATCGATTCGAGATCGATCTTAACGTTTAGACTTATTGCTAGATCGATTCAGTTTAGATCGATCTAATTTAGACCACCTCGCGATGTGGTCTACTTCCGAATCGATCTAAACTGTTTTAACACTTGGTTAAGATCGATCTAATTTGAATCGATCTCCCTTTAGGCAAGTGTAAACAGGGTCTAATATCAAGTGAACTTTTATGATAACGGTATATAACCGTTTCTAAAATCTTACTACATGATGCTACAACCTTGAACTAAAACCATGTCTATTTATTATTATAGTACACCAGTACTATTTAAAACAGAAGGTTATGCTATGTCATTCTTTAAAATTTATTTTTTATTTGGATGTCTTCACTTCTAGTAATTTTAACTCAAACCAAACATAAATTATAGGTAATTTTCATGTGTTTCCTGTAAATCATTTGAAAAATCCGTTTTGACTATAGGAAGTTGATTTTAGGTCTTTTTTGAAACAAAAACGTTGCTGCATTCCTGTTAGAATAAACAGAGCAAATTAGAAATCTAACCAAAACTCATTACAATAATTACGTGGTAATTCATAATTCAAATGACATTAAATATTTTGCCAAAACCTATGATGAATCACAATTTCAGATATACTGAATTGAAATAAAGAGTATTTTAATAATAACAGTTAAAATCATATAATTAATGCTTGTTCCAATATATGCTTACATGTACATTCAATATATGTTAAAAACTAAGTAACTGTTTCATTTGCGCACCCTTGTTTTTTTAGCTGTAAACTAATGCATATTTGATATCATTAACTCACAGATATTTAAATATATAAGTCGAAACTACGAAATATTTTGATTGCAAAATTATAATGATTGCGATGTGTCCATAATTTGCTGATGGGCAAAAAATGATTCAAAATGCTTGCCAATTAAATGACAATTTGAGTAATATATCAAGTGGTCTAAAATTCCTTTTAATATACTGAAATTTTCCTTCCACAGAATTTTGTCTTACATTCCTAATTTACTTGTTAATAGTCTCTCGCAACTCTTTCTTCATGATTGGTTATTTATTTTATATGTAATAAATGAATGTCGTGTAAAGAGGTCAAATTCTATTACACTTTTTCTGTTACATTGGATAGATTATGTTCTTGTTTGTCCGACAAGCTTGCTATTCTATCATTTATAAGGAAAAATACTTAATATTAAGTCTTCCGAACATATTTTGTGGAGACTTAATCTTTACTCTATATTTATATTATTTTATAACACTTCTCCCTTTTTCCTTACAAAAATTGTTATAGTGGCCCTTAGAAAACTCACACATAATTTTCGCAAAAAAATTCAGACACATAGGTACCAGTGTCTTGTTGTATGAGAAGCTCAAGGAACTTTGAAAATGGCAACAGGCAAATCATCAATAATTGATATAGAAATAGCAAAAAAAGCAGGGAATGCGTTTGAAATAGAGTCTGTAAGTCTCGTTTAATTTTGAAACTTCCGGTTACAATTTTTGTACCCGAAAGGTGCATTTTTCACGACAATATATGACGTACCAAACACAAAATTGATCGTCATAATAAAAAAACGTCATGTTTTGGCAGGAAACGTTTTCGAATTTTAAATTTATCGTGAAATCTCGGTGTCAGATGTCGTAATGACTTTTTGGCCTATGTCGTAGTAGGACTTTGGCTCTGGTAAAAACGAAGAAGAGTTACAAATTAAAACAACTTTTATTCACTGGGAATCTCCATGTAACTCAATATGAGTCACATGGCAACATAAAACAATAAAACAATAGATGAATATAAATGCTGAAACAAAGGCAGTGTTAACTTGAATTATTGATTATAATGTCTCTTTAAAACACAAATAAACGGGAACTATTTTCACTTTAAATATAGAATTAATTGTCTCTTTAAAACACAAATTTCCCGAACATAGTAAATAAGTCCGCAACGAGAATATAAGAATTAGATACATGTAAATAACATTTTTCTTATAAATAATCACTTTTCAGCATAACAATATCAACAAATAAAACAATGCAAATTCATACAGTAAAATATGTGTTTGTGTTTTTGTTTCTATGGTTCGAGATATTTAAAACATGTTCGAGTGTAAATGATATTATATTTGTCGATTCAAATTCAGAACTTCCGGTTATATAAAAACAATATTTACACATGACAATTAATTTTGGTACTTCCGGTATTCTATAGCAATGATTGTGCATGATAAGTTTTAAATGTATACTTCCGGTATTCTATTACAATGTCTACGCATGACTTCCGGTAACATAAATTACGATTTGCGCATGATCATAACTTTTACAAATGTTTACGGTAATAACTCATTGTTTACGGTAATAATGATATTTTACAATTATGTGTGCATTAGCGGCAATGTATACTTTTGAACGTGCAACATGATTATAATTGAAATAACGGTTTTTAACACAACATGCAAGATACATTATGCGTACTAAAATGTACAATATAAAATTGTAGCTATATAAATATTTTGCTCATTAAATATCAAATCAGTTCTAATATAAACAAATCGGTATCCATGTGAATAAATGCAAAACTTATCTTACAAGATAAATGTAAAAATGACTGATATAATATATAAACTTAAAACAACAAAAAGTAGCGATTTCTGAATATTGCTGACCATAAAACATTCTTTAAAATGTTGCATAATTAATCAAATTTCAATTAATTGTTTCACTTTAAAATAGTTGCATCAGTATTGCTGTCTAAAATATAATCGTTAAAACAATATCAACAATTTGTCGAAAATAATTAAAATATACAAATAACACTTACCTGGTAAAAACGAAGAAGAGTTACAAATTAAAACAACTTTTATTCACTGGGAATCTCCATGTAACTGAAGATTATGGTATGGTTTGTGGGGGTTTGGAAGACGACTGCCCACTAGGGGCATTGCGCCTTGTGTTCTGTACATAGTTTACATTCAAACCTTTTTTTTTCTGTGTATAATTCTAAAGTGATATATTTCAATGACTTCCTGTTTTTGTTGGTTGGTGAGTTGAAAACTGTCCTTGGATGCTTGATGGTCTCCAGCAACGCCATGTCCCTAACTTATTTTACTTAACAAAGAATTCTATAGTTTCTAAGATTTTCCCTAACATTTTACTTATTATTTCTTTAAGTAACTATTCTTTGTTTTTATTATTATTATTATTATTATTATTATTATTAGTATTATTAACATTGACATTTTTATAGACTTAGTATTTACAGTTATTTAGCGAGTGTTTTTTTTTTTCTTTATTTCTGAAGATAAGGACACAACGGCCTAATTTAAACACAATCATTCACGTGCTTGGAGATCCCAGGAATTATTCGTTTTACCAATGAAATTCTTTGTTATAAATAATATTTTTGAAAACTAAAATATTATTGGTTAACTACTTAGCTTCTAATGTCAGCAAATCTGTCAACCTAGATACCTAACACTCAATTAAGAATAAGACTAATTTGACAATAACTTTTAATTAGGAACACCTGCCATTAACTGAGAAAGGCCATTTAAAGTATTGAGTAACTTTTCGTCAACTTGTGACACTTAGTCCATTAATCAATATAAAATATGTCTTTAATATCTACTTAGATTATTATCTTTAAAAATTGTACAAATAAATAAAATAAGTAAATTAACTAAAATAATTGCGATAAAATAATTTTAAAACAAAATGCATATTTTCCCGTAAAATAAATTGTTAACTTTAAAATAAACTTCACGACTATTTATTATTTTTGCCAAGCTGTTATATTTCCCATTTTGTAAATTCAAAATTTCAAAATATATCTATAACTGTTCCTCTCTGCCTCATTTAGCTTTGGACCCCAAAGCTAGGTAACATCAGCTATTTATATACGATAAAAGATAATTAGACAAAATATAGTAATATACAATGAAAAGTAAAGTGTTCGTAATTGTCCACTGCGGTATAGCTAAAGTTCGTTGTGTAAGGTTTCATAAATGCCCAGTTACGTACTATAAATATATGAATAAAAGTTCATTTAATAACTGTATGAATATTTAATAAAATTATATACAAACCACTACACCACTTTGCATTCAATAGTCCATTCTTGATGGCCTACTAATGAAAATTTCTTGGCATAAGTAGTATAAAAAAATAAGTACATCTCATCTGAAAAATATGCTTCAAAAGAATAAATTAAGAATTAGACACCTAGGTAGCTTAACAACTGTTTAAAATTTACAGTGACCACTCGTAAAATTTTGAAAGTTTTGTTGTACTCTTGTTGGACAGGTTCTACAACTCTAAAAAATAAACATGCCAAAAGTAAAGATGAGCAATTTAAATGAGCCAAACGTAGAACCAATTTTTCAAAAGGGATACATGAAAACTATCACCAGGTGCAATTGTTTTTTGCAAGTTAGAATAATTTCAGTAAAACAAATTTTGGAAGCCTTGCAACTTTCCCAATATATCACTTTTTAACTCCGACCCATGTTTCAAATGGAAACTATAAAAGAGTGAAGAAAAAATATCAAAATCATATAAACAATGACACGTGTTTCATCATTCAAATGAATATATTCAATCATATTATATTCTATACACTATATTATTAAGCTTTGTATCCATTGCTTGTGTGATATTTATCTCATACTTTTCTCATGTATTTGACTTTTGTCTGTACCATTAATTAATGTAAGTCTATCACCAAAATAAAAGGAAATTATCACAGTTATGTTTTCTAGAGTCAAATGACCAAAATATGCCTAAAATAAAAAAAAAGTGTGTAGCGAGTTGTCAAATAAGTGTGCGTCCACACTTTAGCACTATGAAACAACAGAAACTCTGTTAATGTGACAAAACACCACAATTTACTCGATAATTCATCTTTCTAAAGGATCTAAAAAGCGGTCTTCAGAATCTGACAATAGCAAACAAACCGATGATAATACCTTCGGTAGATAGAAGATGCATGCATGTTTTATTTTCATTAAATGGTGTAAGGAGTTTTGTATGACCTACTGTCTTTTTAAACATGTTTTGCGTTTTCTCCTTGCGCCAGTTTGAGTATGTGTTGCAAAAAACTTACGTATTAAAAATTCAGAGACATATTCCTCGGGTTCCCATGTTGGTTTAGAGCCATCCGCAAACTTAACCAGGAAATGTTTCTTTCCTTCCGCGCGCTTTACTTTTAATAGTTTTTCCGCGGAAAAGAATTCTTCCTCATTTGTCTCCGCATTGTTATCATCATTATTCTCTGTATTTTTAGTAGGTATGTTACCTTCATCTTGTGCCTCTTGCACGTTCCCATTAGCTTGATCATCATCTTGTTCATTTTGCTGCTGAACTAGTTCATTAGGTTGAATCTGATGATCTTTAGGATCCTTATACAATATAAGCTCTTTTGCATTGATCATTGACTTCAGCTCTTTGTTATCTTTGCAGAGTCTCAACTTGTATGTGAAATTAGGACCTTACTCAGTAATGTAATAAGGACCTTTGTATTTATCTACTAATTTAGGTGAACGACCTACGGGAACCACGTGTTGCCGAAGTAAAACCAAATTTCGTTATTGAAATCGTGGTATTTTCGAATTTCGGTCGTGTCTTTCTTTGGCTTTTGCCTGTTTTTGTTTCATATTTTCAGTTGCCAAATCTGGTGTAATTTTTAAATTTGATAGAACTTCTTCCAGTCGAAGTTTGGCGTCCGCTGACAAAGACTGTTTTAGTAAAACAGAGATGTCAAAGGGTAGATTCATTTGTCTGCCAAACAACAAATGAAAGGGAGAAAACTCTGTAGACTGAGTTGCAGGAGAATTTCTGATCGCCATTAAAATTCCAGGTAATTTACGTGGCCAATTATTTTGATCCTTGTCACAGTACGCTCTGAATGATTTAATTAGAGTTGAGTTAGTCCTTTCTACCAACCCATTCGTCTGAGGATGATACGAGCTAGTACATGTATGATGCCTCGTGACATCAAAAACTTCACACAAAGAAAGAACCAAAGTTGACATAAAATTCTTTCCTCTGAGACTAGAATTCGAGGCGCTCCGTAGCGAGCAAAAATCTCTGAAAATATTATTTTTGCTACTTCGGATGCCTCTTGAGTTCTCATAGGAAAAGCCTCTACCCATTTAGTGAAAGAATCAACCATGATAAAAAGATATTGATACCCATCTTTTGTTTTACTCAACTTCAGAAAGTCCATATGCCACCTTTCAAATGGGCCAACAACAGGTAAAGGAGTAAGAGGCGGATTTTTGCGTTTGTTGTCAACTTTGATGCGTTGACATCTGTCACAGGAGATGATATGGTTTTTGACTGTTTGGTGCATTCTTGGCCAATAGTACTTTTGTCTTAAAGCAGTCAAAACCCTATCAACTCCGAGATGCGCTACGCCAAAGTGTGTGTCATGAAATGCTATTAATGCATCATGACGTAATACTTCGCGGAGGCATAACTGCTTTATATACTTCTCACCCTCCTCTGTTTTGAACCGTTTCTGAAACCATTTGTATAGAATACCATCACATATAGAGAAATCTTGAGCTTCTGCTAAAACCTTTGTTCGAACTCTGTCATCATTTGGCAAAATCTCGTCCTGGACATAATCATACATTCCCTTGAAATCTGGATCATTCCTTTGCAACTGACTCATGTTAGAATTAACTGACAATTTTGTATTTTGAGTATCTGGATCCAAAGGAGCTAGAACAGGGCACTTGTCATAGTATAACTCCAGTTCTACTCGTTCGGATTGTTCTTCAACTTCAACAGACGAAATATTTACTGCATTTGCTTGCATCAGTAACATACACTTTAACTGGCGATGCCTGAATTGTGTCATCGGTCAGCTCAGTATATGGTCGTCTGCTTAATGCGTCAGCCACCTCGTTTATTTTGGCTGGTTTATGATCGATTTCAAAATCATAATTCATCAATTTCAAAGACCAACGACCCAATTTACCAACAGCTTCTTTTTGATCCATCAAATATTTTAAAGCCTTGTGATCCGTAAATATTGTGAATCTCCTAGTTAAATATGTACGAAATTGCTTAACACCTTCTATTACAGCCAAACATTCCTGTTCCGTCCTACACCAATTTCTTTCTGCTTTTGAAAGACTCCTTCCTCCGTAGGCTATTACATGTTCACGACCCTGACTATCTAACTGACCGAGATCAAAACCAATAGCCGTCTTACTAGCATCACAAGTCAGCATAAAGGGTTTATTCATGTCAGGATAAGCCAAGATCGGTGCTGATAATAGCGCTTGTTTCAACTTATCAAAAGCTTCTTGACACTGTGGCGACCACTGAATTTTCTTTTCACAATCCTTTCTCAAAAGAGCATTTAAAGGAGAAGCAATTTATGCAAAGTTATCCACAAACTTCCTATAATAAGAACACATGCCCAAGAAAGATTTAACCTGTTTTTGAGTTTTTGGAACCGGAAATTTACTAACTGTCTCTGTTTTAGAAGGATCAACTTGAACACCATGTTTTGAAATGATGTGACCTAAGTATTTTACTTCCTTCGCTGCAAATCTGCACTTGCTTGGTTTCAAAGTGATATTAGAATCACGAAGTCTGTTAAATACTTGCTCTAGATGCCTAAGATGCTCTTCAAAATTTTCACTGAATATCAAAGTATCGTCAACATAAACCAAAACGAATTTCCAGTTTAGACCTCTCAAAACCTGAGTCATTATCATTTGAAAACTGATCGGAGCATTACGAAGACCAAAGGGCATACGTAACCATTCAAATATACCATTTCTAGTAATAAATGCTGCCTTGTGTCTTGTTGTTTCATCCATTTCTATCTGCCAGAATCCAGAATGAAGATCAAGTGATGAAAATATCTGTGCTTTTGATGCACCTACTGTGTCGAATACACATTCCAGTCTTGGCAAAGGCCATGACAAAGGTTTTGTTTGTTTGTTTAGACCTCGATAGTCGACAACAAATCTCATTTCCCCAGATTTTTTCTTCACTAAAAGTACAGGAGAGTGGTACTCACTGTTTGATGGCTGAATGATTTTGTTCTGCAGCATCTTTTCTACTTCACTGTCGATGATCTGTTCAGTGGGCGGAGATTGCTGATACACAGGTCGTCGCACTGGTCTGGCGTCTTCATATGTCTCAATCTTATGTTTGTACACATTGGACCTAATTCTGAAAGACTAGTTGCAAAAACATCTCAATTGTTGTTCAAAAATTGTGTTAATGTCTCTTTTTGTTCATTTGTCAAATCAGAATTATCTAAATCAAAATCAAGTGGTGTTTTCTTGTCATTTCCGGTGTTCAATGTGTGCACATGCGCTTTTGAAGATGGTTCATTATTTAACTCTTGTATTGTTTCTACATGTACATCTTTGACTGTGGCTAATACCTTATTTGCAGGAATAGTAACTGATTTGTTAGTGGGATTTAAAACTCTAATGACTGCTGTCTTCTTACTAACTTTTACCAAACACTTAGCAGCCATCAGATTTAGACCCTGAATTTCTTGAACTGGTTCTAAAAGAACTATATCCCCTGAATTCCATTTTGAAATTTTGACAAAAATATTACGTTCGTGATGTGGGGTATAGTTACAGTTGACATATTTCTTGCAAGTCCGGTATTAGTTTGTAATGTGCAAATTTTTGGTGTATCAGGCAGATGCATTGTGTTTGTGGCTAAATCAGGTTGTACGCCGTGTTGTCTCATGAAATCAATACCTATGATAAGTGAGTGTTGTATCCCTTCAACAACGTGTACATAATGATGAAATACAGTGCCTTTAAATGATAATGGAAGTTTCATTTTGCCAATAACTTTTGAACGCATACCTCCAACACCTGTTACTGAAAAGTATTCAGATTTGCAAAGATCTTTACTTTCGGGTAATTTTTGAAAGAAATCTGAACTACAACACGTTATTGTTGCACCTGTATCTAAAAGGCAATGTGTCTTTTTTCCTTGCACATCAATAACGGTGGTATTTTTATGCATAGATGTTGCCAAATTCACCTCTGCATTATTTCTACCTTTGTGCCTATCCTTTGACATGCGCCTTTGGATAGGCGCGTTTCCCTATTTTCTACTATTATAATGCCTATCATTATTGTTACTATAATTTGTACGTTTACTCGATATACATACACGACCAAAATGGCCTTTCTTATTGCATTTGTGACATGTTCTATCAAAAGCGGGCATTTATTGCTATGCTTACACAACGTACCGCATCTGTTACACAATGTGTCTTCTGGTCTTCTTTCTCTTCTACTGTCATCACTGTTCCTCCTGTAGTGTTGTTGTTGATGAACATCACTGGGACGCATTACTGCCAACGATGTGTCAAATTTTTCTGCCAACTGCTGGATGCTGAACTGCGGGCTAGTTATTGTTGGATCGTCGTTTAGCCGAACCGCCTGTTCTGCTTGCAGTGCTGCTTCCCTCACTTCCTCCATTGTTGTAGGTTGTGGCACACGTGAAAAAACCTTAATTACCATTCCTACCAATATGTTGTCTGGAATGACTGTATCTCTTATCTGCGTCTCCATTCTTACGAAAAAATCCTCGACACTTTCATCTTCACGTTGTTTTATCTGTAGTATGCCAACGTCGAATATACCATTCTGCTTTGAAAAACGGTGAAGAAACGCCGTTTTCAACTGTTCTAAATTGGTTTTTACTCCTCCTGCGAGATTGAAATACCATGAGCTTGGTGCTCCTTCTGCCAGCATAAAAGGAAATGTCCCACATATATTAATGTTGTTATGCAATTGGCACCACTGCATAAACATTGTCCACCATTGTACAGCAATCTGTCGTCCATTAAACTTCTCGATGTTGATACCGCCTGCCATAATGACTGGTCCATTAACTGCTTCAGTTGCTGTTGGAACGGAGGCAGTAGCTGTTGTACCAACCGAAGATGACATTGTTGTTGTCGTTGATGTTTCGGTTGTCGCCTCTGTTGTGGCTGTTGTTGATGTTTCGCTTGTTGCGTCTGTTGTGGTTTCCACTGTTGCTGTCACTGTTTCAGCTGTTGCCTCGCTTGAACTCTGCGATTTTGTAGTTACACCGCTGTTTTGTGGAGCACGCATTTGTTGTCACTGTAGACTCGGGGAATAGCTGGGATCTTTTAGTTCGTCCACCAGATGTCGTAATGACTTTTTTGGCCTATGTCGTAGTAGGACTTTGGCTCTGGTAAAAACGAAGAAGAGTTACACATTAAAACAACTTTTATTCACTCGGAATCTCCATGTAACTCAATATGAGTCACATGGCAACATAAAACAATAAAACAATAGATGAATATAAATGCTGAAACAAAGGCAGTGTTAACTTGAATTATTGATTATAATGTCTCTTTAAAACACAAATAAACGGGAACTATTTTCACTTTAAATATAGAATTAATTGTCTCTTTAAAACACAAATTTCCCGAACATAGTAAATAAGTCTGCAACGAGAATATAAGAATTAGATACATGTAAATAATATTTTTTCTTATAAATAATCACTTTTAAGCATAACAATATCAACAAATAAAACAATGCAAATTCATACAGTAAAATATGTGTTTGTGTTTTTGTTTCTATGGTTCGAGATATTTAAAACATTTTCGAGTGTAAATGATATTATATTTGTCGATTCAAATTCAGAACTTCCGTTTATATAAAAACAATATTTACACATGACAATTAATTTCGGTACTTCCGGTATTCTATAGCAATGATTGTGCATGATAAGTTTTAAATGTATACTTCCGGTATTCTATTACAATGTCTACGCATGACTTCCGGTAACATGAATTAACGTTTGCGCATGATCATAACTTTTACAAATGTTTACGGTAATAACTCATTGTTTACGGTAATAATGATATTTTACAATTATGTGTGCATTAGCGGCAATGTATACTTTGAACGTGCAACATGATTATAATTGAAATAACGGTTTTTAACACAACATGCAAGATACATTATGCGTACTAAAATGTACAATATAAAATTGTAGCTATATAAATATTTTGCTCATTAAATATCAAATCAGTTCTAATATAAACAAATCGGTATCGTTGGTGAATAGATGCAAAACTTATCTTACAAGATAAATGTAAAAATGACTGATATAATATATATACTTAAAACAACAAAAAGTAGCGATTTCTGAATATTGCTGACCATAAAACATTCTTTAAAATGTTGCATAATTAATCAAATTTCAATTTATTGTTTCACTTTAAAATAGTCGCATCAGTATTGCTGTCTAGAATATAATCGTTAAAACAATATCAACAATTTGTCGAAAATAATTAAAATATACAAATAACACTTACCTGGTAAAAACGAAGAAGAGTTACAAATTAAAACAACTTTTATTCACTGGGAATCTCCATGTAACTGAAGATTAGGATACAACGGCCTCATTTAAACACAATCATTCACGTGCTTGGAGATCCCAGGAATTCTTCGTTTTACCAATGAAATTCTTTGTTATAAATGATATTTTTGAAAACTAAAATATTATTGGTTAACTACTTAGTTTCTAATGTCAGCAAATCTGTCAACCTAGATACCTAACACTCAATTAACAATAAGACTAAATTGACAATAACTTTTAATTAGGAACACCTGCCATTAACTGAGAAAAGCCATTTAAAGTATTGAGTAACTTTTCGTCAACTTGTGACACTTAGTCCATTAATCAATATAAAATATGTCTTTAATATCTACTTAGATTATTATCTTAAAAACTATGTACAAATAAATAAAATAAGTAAATTAACTAAAATAATTGCGATAAAATAATTTTAAAATAAAATGCATATTTTCCCGTAAAATAAATTGTTAACTTTAAAATAAAACTTCACGACTATTTATTATTTTTGCCAAGCTACATTTTGAAATTTTGAATTTACAAAATGGGAAATATAACAAAATGACGAGACTTACAGACCCAATTGATCAAAAATTTTGTATGAAATATAGGGAATTGTTTGTAGTTCCCAAAAATGAAAATGGCGACAATTGCCACATGGCAAGGGTAAGCATGTGTAATAATTTAAAGTGTTAGGAATAGGAAACATTCTAGAGTGACAAGTGCTGCCCCCTGGCTGACTGCGCTTTGCTCTGTTTAACCTGGTACCCTGGGAAAATATTTTCCTTTACGCAAGCTTCACTTCAAATATATTCGAACCGGAAGCCGCTTACGGTAAAGAGAATATTGAGTCAGGATCCCAGACTATGCTCTGTTACGCTCAAGGGACAGATGAAGACAAATCGAAAAAGTGGAAATCCCACTGTATGACGTCACAATGTCAAAACAACTGGGACAACCAATTTCATATAAAACAACTAAATAGCAACACGATTTAAATAAACCAATACCCCCAATTTGATAAAAAGTATTTAAAGCCAAGTTGCTTCTTTTTTTAATTTTATGTAATACGATTCCGGTTGTTTACCTTGGATACGACCGGAAGTAATGAAAGGTTTTCCTCCAAAAGTTATTTTTAAATATAGAACAACCAATCAAAAATGTTTTGCATGCAAGACAATGAAATCAAAAGATGCAGTTGCTTTTCGGACAGTTGTCTATAGCTGTCGCTATATTAACCTGGTACCCTGCAGGGGAAATATTTTCCTCTACGCAAGCTTCACTTCAAATATTCTATATTCGAACCGAAAGCCGCTTACGGAAAAGAGAATATTGAGTCAGGATCCCAGACTATCTCTATACCCGTTAGACGGAAAGTGTATTGGGCATTTTTAGTACTCGAACGCAGTCTAATTTGGTAATTTGTATCCGAAACATTTGATTATATATAGATTTAAGAAAAACACCCGAAAAACCAAATCAGCCACTGAGAAAAATACAGCCATCAAAAAGATAAAACAGTTGTCCGCTGTTTGCTTCGATTTGACAGCACGGTTAATGCTTACATATTTGTTTTATATTCCAATCAGGAATCCAGCTTTGTGTTGTTTTCAGAATGAATTCTAATTTTATATTTGCAAACAAAAACATTAAACTGACGTGGCAAAATCTTATTTTAATACCGTATAAGTTGTTATTTTCGCGGGTCGCAAAATTTGAGGTTTCTTTCCAATTTGTTTTTTTTTATATTGTGCGAGACTGAATTATTCCCGATTTTATAAACGATATGCAATTTTCGCTACAACAGAATAACCGCGAATTAAGCGGATATTAATTCCTTGCGAAAATAACCAACTTCAAGAAACGAATACTGAGCCAAAAAGGAAGAAAGTTTGTAACTTTCTAAAAAAGTATCATCAGGTGCTACTGGTGATGCTTTGAGTATTCGATAAGGTTAAAACCTCATTTATAGTTTTTTTGAAATACATAAAGCAACCAACTCAAAGGCAATTCAAATTTTGGGTCTTTCCTTAAAAATAAATTCCGATTAAAATTTTGATGTTTGAACTAAAATTTGTTGTTCTTGCTTAACAAAGACATAATGTTAATAGAGTCTTTACATTAAAGCAGTTCAGGATAATTCTATGTGTTATTTTTGTTTCAGATACCAGCCAAATAACCTTGCATGACTGTAGTAAGTACATAACAATTCAATTAACAATGAAGGGATATGGAGTTAATGCAAATGAGACAAAATCTCTACAGATACATGGTAAAACCAAGCAATGGAACAACGCTTTTATTGTTGTTCTTCATCTTGAAGTCCCCATGAGGCCTTCAACAATGAGCATTACTGATACCTCATAGCAACATCAAGGAAAAAATACACAGATATGGTGTAGATGAGGATGCAAATACAAAAGAAAATGGTATTATTTATCAATTTTAACAAAAATATTAGTTATGATGTTTTGGTTTAAATCAATTTTTATCAGGCTTTCGTATGAGATGTCAACGAGATTCGGTTGAAATGCATATAGCACTACGTAAAAAGTTTCTAACCTGAAATTATATGGTACAAGCGTCGAGTTTACATAGCTTATGAATATTCATTAATGACATCACTTAAAACTGATTATCTGTTTAACATCATTATTCTAAGTTAACAACAAACAAACAGACATGTTTTTATATTCTTACGAGACTTAATTTCACAAAATAAAAGATGCTAGATCCTTCAGTCTCACTTATAGATATATTGATGATGTTCCCCATCAATAATGCATCTTTTGCTAAATGGATCCCATTAATATATCCACCAGAACTAGAGATAAAGGAACGACAGAAACCAACAGATCTACATCTTTTTGGACTTTCATCTCGAATTCGATGATAATGATCATCTCAGTACTAAAATTTAAGACAAAATTGACGATTTTAATATCAAAATTATTAATTTCCCTACCATGGGCAGTAATTTTAAAGCTTCTCCTGCTTACGGAGTGTATGTTTCACGTCTGATTCGTTACGCGAGAGCTAGCACAAATATACAGACTTTCTCGTAGACATAGTTATCTTCATGACCACCTTATCAATCAAGGCTTCACAAAATCCGTCTTCTACGATCATTAGAATGTTCTTTAATAGATGTCCGAACTCTGATTCAAGATTCTTTCTTTACTTAATACTGGGATGATCATTTCTTTTAACTGTCTACAGCCTTTCAATGGCAATTGCTGTTCAGTTGCTACCGGACACTACTGCAATAGAAGCCCGGTAAGTTCAGCATGCCATAAAACCGGTTTAACCCACCATTTCTTTTGAAATGCATGTACCAAGTCAGGACCATTTCAGTCGACAATTGTGCCGGTGGTATCCACCTGATTTGTCTTTTTATCTCATGGACTTCGGCTCTTTACTTCTCTGTTCGGTAATTTTGTTATTACCCCTATTTTCAACTTTGTAACAAGCTGCAATTTTATCCTTCGTTCACTAATATCACCCTTTTACAATTCAATCGGGTATGTTTTGTGCGGAAAATCCAAAAAGTACATATTGCTTTGAACTGACCTGTTTGTAAAACATTTCGGTTTTTAATTTGTCGTTAATAACAAGGATATCACGTAACAGTACTGTACTACAACTTTTTATGAATATTTATGTTGTTATTTAAAGGGTTCTATCAGAAAGTTGCCTTTAGACATTTTTAGTCAGGTTACTACTGAGACAGATTTCCTCTTTTTTTCGTACAAAACATGAACGCCTGTGTGGGGCATAGTTTAACATAAGACGCAAGGAAAAGGCACATTTTCAACATCTTCTATTAAACTACTGAAGCTAACTCAACTTAACTTTTGTGAAAAGATGTATGATAGACCCTTAACAAAACAGTTCATTTCAATTTTTACATGGCTGCCGGTGCGGGACATAGTTAAACATTGTCATGTGGTCAAACGCATACTTTGATCATCTCTGAAAGTACTGAAGCTAATGGAACAATACGTAACATGAATTGAGGATAGGAGGTCCCTAAAAATCTTATTTTGTTTATGTCTGATAAAAACATTAGTTGGTTATTATTTTAACCGTTAATTATTTATTGCTTTTGTCGGATGAGAAATACAGGCTTAACTTCTGATTCCGTTGTTTTAATACTAAGCCACTGATGGAAAAGTTTCCTGATCCGTAATAAGCAGTTTAGTGAAGTCCCGAATTTCGGCAGATTATATAGCATGTCATATCAACTCGGATACATATGCGTTGTCGGTAACTCCAGAAGGAATGCATCTCCTTCAGAAGGAAAAATTCACAAAAGCAAAATTGAAAACATCATTTTGTCATAAGTTCTGATTGCTGGTGTAAGGTCGTCGACTTTGTCAATTTAGAGAAGCAAGATATTAAATCCTTATTGTATCTCCTGTAGGTACTTTTATTTGAAGTTAGATAAGATATATCTGTAAGAACTCTTTGAAAAATGGGTCAATCAATTTAGCAAAAGACATGATCTGCAAAATACAAAAAAACAGCATGATATGCAAAATAAAACAAAACATTCATAATAATAAGTTCATTTGATTCACCTTTACAAAGGCTAATAATTTCAACAATTTCTTTACCATTTATGATTTGTTTCAGGCTATAGAAAATATTAAAAATGAAATTGAAAATGAAATATTAATGATGGCGTGATTTCTTATCGGTATGTTTTTTTTTCTATTTAAGCTTGTACTTGTCACAACTCCGGATCTGAAAATTTGGCTGAAAAGAAGTCATTTAAAGCAAGAATTATGAACGGAAGAAAGGAAAAACCTAAACCAGGCATGACAAAAAAGGGAAAAGCAATGAGGAAATACATCAATCTACTCTCCAGAGTTCTGAAGGAAAAACAACTGAAAAAAAATCCAAAATAATCGCATAGAAAATGAATTGCTCGATAACGGAAATAAACATGGCGATGACCACGGACATGATTGTAGGAAAAACTTCTTTGTATAAACTATGAATTTATTTCTTTCATACTCTATAATTCATAACAAGTGTTACAAATGTATCAGATGTTTTTATTAACTTTGTCTTGTTTCTAACAATATGAACTCTTTTTGGGGTTGCTATATGAATAACAACTTAACATTATTGTTCTTTTTAAAATGTTTATCTTTTTTAGGATTCTAAAAATGCAGCATGAGAAAAGAATGTATATTGTATAGAACAGGTTTAATTGGGAGTCAAAGGGAAATAATTTGAAAATGAACATTTTCACACGAAAAGTATAATTATGTTAGAACAACAGTTGTGCAAAACAGAAATTAATTTGAAATAAACAATATAAACCACAATCGTCTCCTCTCCTTGCATCTGATAATTTTAAAATTATTTTTAAAAACTGCTTGTACAAAACGTGATGATAGTAGTTTTATGTAATCATTGTGCTAATATGTGTTAGTGAATTCTAAAAATCATGCATATGATTCTATGTTTTCATGATTTTAAATATGCTGTTCGTCTCTATATTTTAATCAAATGTATCAGCTTAATTAATTGAATTGTGTTTTGTTTTAATTTGATGTCTGTCTTTTTTTATTTTAATTAACAAATTTCTTTGTCTTAGTTATAGGAACCTTGGTGAGCAAACTATCATACCCCATGCCCCAACATATCGAAAAATCGTGCATTTTCAAGATCTAAAAAAAAACAATGAACAATGAACCTGTTCAGAATAGCAAAACCTTTAAATTAATTGCAAAATTTTCCACAGTATAGGAACCTGTGCGCCTGAAATATCTGTCTTACAGTTCAATCTGTAGGCTGTAGAACGTTTTTACAGGTAAACATGTGAAACAGCATACATGTCCGGTAAGATTTTTACATATTGTCAATGACTTGGGATTTTTTTTTAAGTTTGTAAAGTTCGCCCAACGTGTATGAATGATTAATGTATCCGAAGATGATGTTATTTACAAGTAGATTCAAAAATCTATATTCAAACGTGAAATAAACAGTCATAAAACAGAAATAGAGCTATTTCTTTGCTTATGTGTGAGTACCTGTCTTTATAAAGCTAGTATATTGTATCATTAACTGCATATACAAAGCCAGATAATGATGTATACTTCCTTTTTGATAGCGAAAATATCATTTAAATAAAACTGTCGACTGTATACTGTCTACGGTAGTACTGTAAGTTTGTTTACTGTCTTATAAAGAAAACAGTTGTAGGCTGACTGACGTATTATTTTTATTGAAATGAGCAGTATTTAGCCGTACCATGCAATTTTATTATGTTTTTGCAACTGGAAGTATTATATGTTACGTTTGTACTAAAATGGACCGTGTCAGCAGGCATTTTTGTTACTTTGTGAATGGAACTTTTACTGTTTCGAAGAAATATTTCACTACATCATAGAAGCACGCAAAAAAAGAAATATACAAACACATTTGAAAAAAAAACACAAAAAATGGCAGGATATATAACTTTGAATTATAACTTAGGGTTAATAGACTGTACTAGATTACATTTAAAAAAAAAAAAATAGGGCCATAAAGCCGTGAATTTTGGTCATAACTTGTGATATTTTCAGAATAATCTCACATGTTGTCATAAAATCGTGTAAGGTAGTCTCTGGTATTTGTACTTCCAATGAGTAAAATTAATATATGCCACTCATGTATGTTTTTTTTTACATGTAAGCAGCCGAATATGTCTGTAAATAAGATTTTCTCTAAATTTAAGCTATTTTACATTTCTTGAAGGACACCGAGAACCAAAACCATTTTTTTTGCGAGTGTATAAACATTTGCCCTTCCAAATGACTGTCAGTATAGTTTGGTTCTGTATGCGCTTTACAGCGAATTTTAACAAAAATTGCCGAAATCTGTCAAAATTGCAATTCAATGGCAAATTCAGTGTTTGAATCTTTCATCTAAAAGTATGAAAATGCACTTGAATTGATTTTTATCTTATAACGGATGACCTGACAATTTTGGCAAAGATTTAATAATTCACAAAAACTGGTATGCTGAAGGAAATAAAATCATGAGTAAGTGACCCCACCTCTAAAAACTGATCATCAATAAAACCAAATCTTAAAAAAAATCAAGGGTTGGAATTTGATCTGTTTTGTCTTAATTAAGCTCATCTGTTGAACACTGCAGACTTATTTGTTTATGCTCTTAACAAGTTATGAAAGTGCTGTAATACTTTAATATATCGGACAATTTTGATGGCCTTCCATTTAGTGACATTGGCGCGGATCCATCCCTAGCTTTTTAAGGAAAAATGTTTAAATCTCGTGGCCTGAAACCCTTTTTTCTGAAAACTCATTGGGATCCCCCTTTTCGGAAGCTGGATCCGCCGGTGATTTAATATGTGAAATTAATTCTCTTTCTTGAAGTAAAGTACACTTGTATAAACCTGCATAGTCTTACAAAAGTAACGGAATCAATTCGTGCTTGTATACATTAAATAATAATAAGAATACACTGCTTATTGATAGGAATTCAATTGTCTATAGACCTCTATAGACAATATTACAAAATGCTTGTACCATCTCGGTTGCCCTTTCTGTAATTTTTTTTCGTCTGGTGGTCTTGGGTGTTTGTAGCATGAGAAGAACCAAACTACATACCTTCCATACAACTTACTTGTCAAGTTTGGTCAGCCAGCGGATTTTTTTTTTTTTTTGGTAGATCAAGATAATCTCAAAGGCTAAAATCTGCAGTGAGAGCCAGGTTTGTGAATATATCGAAAAGAAATCAGTAAATTGTGAAAGACCTTGCATACGTCATCTTATTACAGTTTGCTTCGGCAGTTTCAGAGGCGATGATCGATATATCTCAGGACAATTTCAATATGATTTCTAAAAGTAAAACGAATCAGGGGAAGGTCAAAATTGTTGTATTCTTCAAAAACATGTTCAAAATAGCGGAAGACAAAGCGTAATATCTTTCAAATTATTTACAGATTAAGAGATACACACGGAGAAGTGAATCGCCGGAAACATTCTGCAGAAACAGACACGCAATAGTGTTGTAAAGATATACCGGTATATCGATATATCGCGAATTTTTCAACAAACTCTGTACATCGGTACGGAATCCAGCGTATCGATACTTATCGTCTTCGATTTCTGCTAAGATTTCAGAATCAGTACCACCTAAATGCTTGAAATTTACTGATTTTGGTATGAAAAAGTCATATAAAGGAAAAACAAATGTATTAGGCTACGTGAAAATAAACACTCTCGTCCTACTTAAGAATATTTTACTATTTTATCACATAAAATAGTAAAATGAAGAAGATTTAAAATGTAATGAAAGTGAGAAATCAGAAGACGATACGGATCGATATGTATCACGATACGCCTGCGTTGTATCGCTATATCATAATACAATATTTTATTCACGAAACTCATCCCTAACTCGCAACAATAAAAGCGTTGTTCCATAGCTTATTTTTGCCATATATTTGTAGAGACTTTGTCTCATGTGCTCCATATCCCTTTATTGATTATCGCAAATAGCTGAAATTTCACTTTTTACCGTGTTTTTTTATATATAACTTGTGAAAATATTCGTTAAACAGCATACAAAACAACCGTAAGTAAGACTTACAGTCTGTGATTAAAGTTACTTTAAACAGCCTACATAATTTATTTTTAAAACAACGATTTTCTTGGCAATGCAGCTACAAATGATGTTGAAATTTGGCATGAAAGTAACAATTATCTTTTATAGTTGCCCCAAGAAGTGTGAGCAATGTAAGTTTACCTTTTCGTGTAAAACGGAGAAAAAATATATCTTGCAACGCAATGTATTGGCATTAATTACAACAAATCAGCTTTCACGTAATAACTTATTCACGATTACGGATAAAGACACATTTGACAGTCTATTAGATGAATAATAAACCCCTTTTCGTACACGAAATATTTCCTTTTTAACAATAAAACATTAAAAACTTATCTGGCATACTCTGTTGAAGTGGATTTTCTACGAAAAACGTTCCACAGCCTACAAATAGAATCGTAAGACAGATATTTTAGGCGCACAGGTTCCTATACTGTGATTTTCAGAATTGGGAAAAGTATGCATAGCTACACATCAAGACCAACAATCCTAGCAAGTATGAAAGAAATATTTTAAATTGTTTCAAAGGAGTTACAATAATATGATATTAGTGACATGATACGTGAAAAATATACCAGAACTATGCCACCGCCGTGACATACAATCATACAAAGGACAAACAAAATCAGTCTCGGCTAAAATGTAATATTATCGATCAGCACTTTGTCTGAATCCATTTTGTTTACATCAATCGTACCACATGTTTTTAGAGCAATTGTGTGGTGTACCCTTGCATTTTTCTTAATTAACAATGGAAAGATACTGAGTAAATGCACATAGGACAAAGTCTCTACAAATGCATGGTAAAACCAAGCAATGGAAGAACGCTTTTTTCTTTTTTTTTTTTTTTTTTTTTTTTTTTTTTTTTTTTTTTTTTTTTTTTGTTGTTGTTCTTCATCTTGAAGTCATCATGAGGCCTTCAACAATGAGCCGTGCTAATACCTCATAGTAAGTTGAAGACGGCTCCTAGCACCGGTTTGAGGTCTCGTCACCTCTCTTAATTTTTTGCGCCTTGCCTTCATCCCGGGGCCTTCATTGGACATAATGTTAAGAGGATCGAATAGTGTTTTTTTTGTTCCATCTTAAGATTCTGGGCAAAGGAATACAAATTTCAATCTGAACCGATCTTCAATCGTGTTATAAATAAATATTTCAAAAAGGTCAGGGCTTTATGTAACTATATACTACAATGTTGTTAGCAGTTTGGACTATGTTATCTCTGGGACAAATAATTCTATTGGTCACAGGTTATAATTGTGCGAGAATCCCGTATAAATCATATGAATATTTGTCCGATTAAAGGAAAACCTTTTCAATAATTAAGACTTCAGGTTTGAAAATGTTCCGAGTACCAGAGATGCTGCTAATAACCTTTTTCTATAAAATGTTGTTGTATTATTTGTGGTGTGCGTGTGTTTGGTCTTTGTCATTGGGATAGCTCTTAGACTACTTGGCCCAGAAAGACATTCGGGAAACAAAGACCAAAGACGTATTGAAGTTAAGACATATTATATGCTTCTGCATTAACTCGACCACATTTTTGTCAAAACAACGGCAGTAGAATACCGAAGGAAATGGACAAAATTACATAAATCAAAATCCAGAGACCAGGCAAAAACGAGAACTCTAGAAGACGGCAGACTAAAGACACTAGACACTCACAAATATACGAACACCAGATATATAACACTCAAAACTAAAGCACGAATAGTGTGAACTCTGATAACAGATTGACAACAGGTGCGCCGCCAGAAGGTTAAGCTTGCCCTACTCTGTATACTGCGCCCGTAACACAGTCAATAGGTCAACCCAAGGTAATATCAAAATCGCTAGATGGGGTAATAACAATTTTACCGAACAGAGTTGTCAAGAGCCGAAGTATATGACACAAAAAGACAATCAGGTCGAAACCACTTCCAAAAATGTCGGTAACGTCAAATCCGGGAAGACGTGAATCTAGCTGAAGATGTATGTTCTCATTTGTGAAACTGATTCCTTCATATCTGTCTATGATTTCGCGGTGACTGCCATAGAATTTCTGAAGGGACGAGAGTAATATAAAAAAGTGCAACTTTTTTTGTCAAAAAGGTAACCTGCGAAACGTCATGATTATAACTTGAACATATAACCAATCCCAATAGTGTTAATCAATTCTTTTTAAGCAACAAAAATAATAAAAATAAAATAAAAATAAAAACAAATAATTACTTTATTATAACCCCGCTTTAGCAGGAGGTATATAGAAATCATGATGTCTGCCCGTCCGTTCCTTCGTCCGTCCGTTCCTTCGTCCGTCCGTTCGTTCGTTCGTCCGTCTGCCATGGGGTACCTACTATGTGGCGACTCCTCCTCCTAGATCACTTGATGAAAGTCACTGAAACTTTCACAGAATGTTCAGTGCATATTGCCATTGTGCACCAGCTATTTGAATATTTGATAAGATTTTTTTCTAGAATTCAGTGGGGGAGCGGGGGTATGATATTAGTGAGCTTTGCTCAGATTTTTGTAGTTTTCCATAGGAAAAAGTTAGTTAATTCCTGTGTATGCTCTCGTATGGAATTTCATAATGCATTTATTGTTGTGTTGGACTATTTCTAAATATATCCTGTTTGTATAGTAAGGAAAACAACTTCACATGTCTTGCGACTTTTGACATGGTTTCACAAAGCCAAAATTAATAAATCAATTAAACTCGTTCAAAAACTTATGACAGTTTGTAAATGCTGATACATTTCCCACCAACATTAATTACCATTAGTTCCTTTGTTTGCTGTTTAAACGAAAATCCAGTGGGTTTGAATATACCATCCTTTTCTGTAAGTACAATGTTACTCTGCTGCCCGTCACTGGATATTTTATGTATGTTATGCGAGTAACGTCCTGAAATGTAAATATAATCGTGATTATCTACTGTAATACCGCTAGGACATTTCAGATCAGGAATGCTGTATGCAAAACGTTCTTCTCCATTTGATGTCACTACGAAGACATCATGACTGTCATAGCCTGTATAACAAATACCGCCATCTTTAGTCAGACAGATGTCTCCCTCACTAGGATCAAAAGAAGTCGAGGTTGTCTTCTTGACTTGACCATTTAGAGTAATCTTAGTAAACTCTTTAAGGTATTTTTGTTACTTTTCATCCATATCTTTTGATTTAAGCTAGTGATCCCTCCCCAATACACCCCAACTTTGATACGTTTTCCAAGTTTAAGAGTCCTTGTGTTTATGACCTGGATACCCTGGTCTCCTACAGACAAAAGTTCTGTATTTCTGTCATATAAGGTTACATATAAAGGATAACAGTCCAGATTTATTATCTTGGAATTTGATCCGTCATGGTCACAAATGAAAACCCTCTCGCCGTAAACTTCACACAGACATAATTGACCATCAGGTAGAAAACAACCTTTACCTATTGAAACGTCATTTCCGAGTGCTGATGTTTCAAAGGACGTTACAAGTGTGGGCTGTCTGTTTTGAATTGCAGAGTTAACTGATGCCAGACATTATGGAATATTTTGAGCCGATGATGTTGTAAAAGACATGTAGTCTAGTGATAATGTACCAAAAGACGGTAGTAAATTATTTATCTTGGATACTTCCATTGCTGGCTTGAAAGTTAGTTTCGAAAAACAGAAGTCGATTTTCAATTTTTGGAAGTCTGTTTCTTCTTTATGTATCGTCGCATCTAAATGTTTGATTGCATACAACAAATGAACATTCGAAGAACTATCTTTCAGTGATTTAATGTTCTCTTTCAAAGTCGTCAGCGTTTCATATTTTCCCTGGACTTCTGAAAAGCATCTATCGATTTTCTTGGTGCGTTCCTTGGCCTTTCTGTCCAAGTTAATATTAAAATCTGCTTCGATTGTATTTAAATGAGTGATTATCTCTTGTTTGATATCGGCGACAACCATCTCAATGTTTATGGTTTGTTGGCTCAAATTCGACCTTTCTGTGTTGTATTTGCTCATAATATCGTGCATAGTCCGGGAAAAGTTATTTATTCTCCTTTCTAAATTAAAAACTTCAGTGCTTGTGTGTATTTCTGTCGATGCCATTTCTACAGAAATCACCGACTTGCAGTTGCGATGGGATTCGTACACACAGGAATCGCACACGAGCTGGTCGTGCTGGCAGCAGAAAAGCACCATTTTCTGATCATTGTGGATTTCACAATGTCTTGGTAACTTTTGAATGTATGAAGTATGCTATGGCAGTAGTTAACTATGGGGAAAAATCTGCGGTTTTCAAAAAACGTTTTTTGAAAACCGCAGATTTTTCTCCATAGTTAACTACTATCTACGGGACTAACGAGAATAAACAAACATGTAAGATTTGTTATTCACTACAGTTGAGACGGGTAAAACGGGCTAGATTCTTAGTTCACTCACATTTTTTACGTTGCTTGCGGTTTAAGCATCTCATAAGTAAAATTAGGACTTGGTACATAACACGGGTTATACATAACACTGACGTGTATCTCTGGTTTTATACTTTTGATTCCTATATGTTTCTAATAAGTCTGACAGGTCGTGACCAGTTACTCTCTCTATAACGAATATATTGCTAAAAGGATAATATAAATATACGATTTCCCCTTGAATATCAAGTATTTCGTAAAAACCATATACCTTTGTTTTTATTTTTTTTAGACTGGTCAAATCATATGCAAGCATTTTTTTACCTGATTTTTATGATAAAAGTCAAACATTATTACTTACCACAACGGTTATGCACCCTCCTACCTGAAATACACTCATGGTTTTTTTACCTAATAAATATTCGGGTTATAAAAAATGACAACGATTCCCGTATATTTTTCAGAAAAGTCTAATACGAATAATTTTAGAACAATTCAAGGAGTAAAAATATGCCGAGTGATTACTTCCGCTTACTCATCGTGGGCCCGTCAGGGTCGGGCAAGACCAATTTGCTAATGCACCTTTTATTTAAACCCTTATTGTATTACGACAAAATTATTCTTTACGCAAAGAACTTAGAACAACATTACTACAAGGAACTAATTCGAAGATTCGAGGAAATAGCGGAAAAACTAGGTGTGTCTCTGGAAGATTTATTACAACTATCTAATGATAAAGTTGAAGACATCGACTGCGAAGACGAAGTATCTGACGGCAGTGCCGGTGACAAACAAAAAATCGTAATTTTTGACGACTATATTTGTTCACAACAAGATCAATCTTCTATTGTGAAATACTTTATAGGCGGAAGGCACAAGAAAATGAGCGTAATTTATTTAAGTCAGTCTTATTTTCCGATACCCAAAGACTGTCGTCTGAATTGTAATTTCTACGTAGTGTATAATTTTCCTAGTAAAAAGGAGAAAGAACTTATATCTTCAGAACTTCAGGTCTCAAAAAATACGCTTGATTTAACTACTA
>MJUU01013990.1:0-12343 GCA_002080025.1 Modiolus philippinarum | reverse complement strand
CAAGGTTTAAAATGATTCCCCGTGCTTGAGGTGTATGCTCTGTATATTGTCAGTTATGGTGTACTTGTTCACGTGAGAATTTCTCATATGGATGCACTATCAAAATTCAACATTTGGCTTTCTTGCTTTGCAAAAAAATAAACTATTTTTCTGGCCGTCTGTATATATATTGCCCACATCTCCCGATTTTGATTGCCAAGTTTTCTTACAAACACTTCGATGAGTGCCCTGTGATCGTTTATATGTTGAATTGTCTATTCATTGGTCCCTTTGTCGGGCAATGGATGACAGTGTTTGTAAGAGTACTTCGCCCGATATGTTATGCTTGTTGACAGCCCCGCATCCACCAAAAATAATGAAATAAAGGGGATGGATGTGGCGTTGTTCGACATTCAGCAAGTGAATTCCGCTTAAACCGGTGCTAGGGGCCGTCTTGAACTTACTGTGAGGTAAGAGCGTTTGCTCATTGTTGAAGGCCTCATAGTGACTTCAAGATGAAGAACAGCAACCAAAGCGTTGTTCCAATTGTTAATCTCACCACGTATTTATAGGGATTTTGTCCCATGTACATTTACTCCATATCCCTTCATTTGTTTATTTACCGTTGAGTTTGTCTCTCGTGCAGTGTGGAGTCCGTACAATGATTCCCCAAGCTTGAGGTGTATGCTCTGTATATTGTCAGTTATGGTGTACTTGTTCATGTGAGAATTTCTCATATGAATGCACTATCAAAATTCAACATTTGGATTTCTTGCTTTACAAAAAATTAAACTATTTTTCTGGCCGTCTGTATATATATTGCCCACATCTCCCGATTTTGATTGCCAAGTTTTCTTACAAACAACTCGATGAGTGCCCTTTGATCGTTTATATGTTGTATTGTCTATTCATTGGTCCCTTAGTCGGGCCATAGATGGCAGTGTTTGTAAGAGTACTTCGCCCTATATGTTATGCTTGATGACAACCTCGCATCCACCAAAAATAATGAAATAAAGGGGATGGATGTGGCGTTGTTCGACATTCAGCACGTGAATTCCGCTTAAACCGGTGCTAGGGGCCGTCTTGAACTTACTGTGAGGTAAGAGTGTTTGTTGAAGGCCTCATAATGACTTCAAGATGAAGAAAATCAACCAAAGCGTTGTTCCATTTGCTTAATCTTGCCACGTATTTATAGGGATTTTGTCCCAAGTACATTAATTTACTCCATATCCCTTCATTTGTTAATAAGAAATACTACTTTCCACAAGTTTCTATAAGAGGCAAATTATCGGAAATATCGTTTTTTTTTCTTCTAAAATATGCAATGTACCTTCAATCAAAAACTTTTTTGTCATTTTTCTACATAGAAGTCTGTAAACATGCACTTGAAAAAGTAGAATGTTTCATATATAAGTAACTTTTAATTGAACTGACAACAGACATAAACAATGCAATCGACTTTTTTATCTTTTCTAAACGAGAGCTCACATTCACATACCACTGAATATCAGACTGCCTGGTCAAGTTGGAACATGAGCCTCGGTCGATACTTTTTGTATCCCCACACATTTATTTCTAAAAAAGCCCTGAATGTATGAAAATATTGCAATTTCATTTACAGTATACTGCTTGACTAGCGGGGGACCCAAGAATTCTATTCTTGTAAAAATTGCAATATCTGAAATTTAGAAATGTTGTTTAACTGAGAATATGCCTTGGTAATATTCTACTGACCACAACTGAAACGTTTTCGGTCAAAATAGTTGTTATATTATTTTGGCACAAAGTCAATTCAAAATTATAGAAAATTCTATCAAAAGTGACCTTCGAGAACAACCCCCCCCCCTTTATCCGCCAAATTATAGCCAGACGTTTCTTACCTTTAACTTATTGTATTTATGTCAACGAACTGAGCACACGTTTTCAAAACCAAGTACACATTAAGATTCTCTCATCAATATTTTTCAACTCTTTGAATAACAAGATACCGAAGTCACTGCTAATTTAGATTCTGCATATGCGCATTTCGACAACTTATGTCTCTTCAGTGCAGATAAAACCAAAACATTTGAAATCCATATACCAAAATATGTGTAAAATTTGACAGAGAGCAAATTACCAATAAGGTCTAAATAGTAAAGCCAAAATCAGCTAAGGACAGAGCTATGCGAGAGGGAGATACTCCTTAGTTTTAAACAAAATTTTGTAGAATTAGATATTGCAAGTTTCCAAATAAAATCAGTTTTCGGGCCTGCACCGAAGTACTGGCTACCGGGTTGGTGAATACCCTCGGGGACTAACAGTCCACCAGCAGAGGTATCGACCGAGTGGTAATAAATAACAAAATACCGAAGTCATTGTTAATTTAGATTCTGCATATGCGCATTTTGACAATTTGAAATGAATATTATTATATGTTGCCACTGTTTTTCATGATATTAGCAGTCCGCAGTTGTCCTTTGATCGTCCAGTGCTCTGTTCTGTTGCTTGGTTTTTATCATGTATTTGTAGAGACTTTGTCTCATGTACATTTACTCCACTTCCTTCATTGGTTATAAATGTTATTTTATCTGTATCAAATAACAAAAAACCGAAGTTACTGTTAATTTATTTTCTGCATATGCGCATTTCGACAACTTATGTCTCATCAGTGCAGATAAAACCAAAACATTTGAAAGTCCAATTTTGGAAGTCCAATCACCAAAAACGTGTAAAAACTGATAGAGAACAAATAACCAAAAGGATCTAAATCGAAAAGCTAAATTCAGCTAAGGACAGAGCTAAGCATGAGGGAGATACTCCTTAGTTTTAAACAAAATTTTGTAAAATTTAGATATCGCAAGGTTCAATAAAATCGGTTTTTGGGTCAGCACCGAAGTACTGACTACTGGGTTGGTGAATACCCTCGGGGACTAGCAGTCCACCAGCAGAGGCATCGACCCAGTGATAATAAATAATCAACTGTATTATACGTTTTGATTTTTTACTTGCAAATAATTAATTTTTATCTGCCCTGAAGAAACACACATAGCATTAAGTTTTAGATTTTCAGACATTTTTAAAAACAGAATAGATGATGATTCGAATTTAAAACGTTTGTAATTAGCAGAAAGTTTTCGCACAAATAAAAAGTAGCTTTACTTTTTTCAAAAAGTTGATAAACTTCAATAGTCCGAAAAGATCTTCGGAAAATTAATTCCCATGTTAATAGAGGGGCAAGTGTATTAACTGTTATTGTGTTATTGGGTAAAATTGATTCTCTGTTAGCTGTCATTGAAAAATATAACAATGTGTTAGCTGTTATTGGGTAGTTCTGTGTTAGCTATTGTGATGAATATTCAGTCAACTGTTAGCTGTTATTAAACAGTTCAGTTTAATTATATATGTTAGTACAAATCAGTATGCTAGCCGAATTTGAACAGAAAAAAAATATTATGACTGACAAAATGAGTTGTCCGACTATCTGTGTTATAACTACATGTTACAAGATCTAATAATACAGTGCTCCTCTTTTGGATGAATAGTAGCAACAATTAGCTGATAAACATGAGTGTTTCTTTCTCTTATTTCCATAAATATGGATACAGACACTGAAAATCCTGAAGAAAAATTAACAAACAGAAGACTATAGCGTGATAGAATGTTTTTTGTCTTGTTTGGTGAATTAAATTACCGAGTCCTAACTCAGTACTGACAAGCTCAAAAGCCACAAGAAGTATTGTCTTAGTGATGCTAAGCATGAAATTTGCAGTTGAATATGTTTTACAGTGTTGTACGGTGTTTTTGTGTTATTGCTGGTTGCTTAGTTCCACAGTTCTTTTTTTTCAGTTTTCTCTTTTCAAATCTTACTTTATATGCTGGTTTTTATGTTCATAGCTAGGTACTTCAACCCCTATTTTTGCATAAGCGATGGGTCTCATCAGTGGCAGCCGCTTTTAGTTTTGCAGATTATTATAATGCATTTCATTTTACATTGTGTTGGACCATACACCTATTTATTGTACGCATTGACCGATCATTGAACTATGATCTAATGTTTTGTAAAAATAATATGATGTTTTGAAAATCAGTATGTGTGAATTTCCATTGATTGAATTTTTCTATTCTCATCATGTAGCTATTGGTGTTTGAAATTTCACTTCTTGAATGAGTGTTTTGCAATTTCAACTCTTGTCGTAGATGAGTTATTATTCATTCCACTTATCATTTGACATAGTCTATTCCGATTTCTGTATAGTTAAGGTTTGACTGAATTCTCTGCACATTAGCGGATCCAAAGGGGAGGCGGTCCGAGAGTAGGAACACCTTCCCCCTTTTTTTGACATGCATGTATTCTTTTAATGAATATCCTTGATGTTTTAGTAGAAATACTACAAAAATTTTCGCGCCTTGCTCCGCTCCGCGAATTTCCTTTCACTTCTAAATTGGGATCCCCCTTTTGAAATTCCCTGTGTCCGCGCCTGCTGCGTAATTATTTAGTTATTGTCTACAACTGTATTAATTGTTAATCTACATTTTGGCTATTCAGTAGATTTTACAATTCGCATTTTTATTTGCTGTGATCAAATTTTGACCTGCTTTTTCTTTATATTTCAATTAGAAATAAAATAGTCTCACATCATCGTTTTTTTAGAATTTAGTATGCTAGTACTTGTTACCATTTTAATATCGTATAATTAAATGGTGTTTTTAGGACTTTTTAACTCATATTCCAAGTTAGGAATAGCTTGATAAATAAAAATGTAGACTAAGAAGTTATACAGTTATAGACAGTAGCTATATGATTACGCAGATAAAAAATCAGTCAAATACTGAACTATATAGAAATCGGAATAGACTATCATGACAAATCTGAATTAGTCGAATGAATAATACTTCATATCTATGCAAGAGTTGAAATTGAAAAAACTCACACAAGAAGTGAAATTGAACACCAATATACTATAGTATGATGAAAACAGAAAATTTAATCAATGAAAATTTGCACATATTGATTAATCAAATCACTCATGATAGTCGTTCGAATCTTCGATCCTTGACAACTAAAAACATTTTGATATTTTTACAAAGCATTAGATCATTAGCGTGCAATAGATAGGTATATGGTCCAACACAATGTACGATGAAATGCATAAAATCTGCAAAAATATAAGCGACTGACCACTGATGAGACCCACCGCTTATGTAAGAATAGGATTTGAAACACCTAGCTATGACCGTACAAAGTAGCATACAATAATATACCAAAAAGAAAGAACAATGAAAAGCAAGCTGTGGAACTAGGCAACCAGCAATTACACAAAGTAACGCAGTAAAAAAATGTAATACTTTTCAACTAGACATTTCATACTGACTGGGACTAAATATATTAGTCCCAGATACTGAGCATCACTGGGATAATATTTCTTGTGGCATTTGAGTTTGTCAGTTCTGAGATAGGACTCGGCAATTTTATTTTTTTAAAAAGTATAAGAATCCATGCGAGCTTTCACCACTAGAAGTGGCAGAACTGAAAAAGATCATTAATGTGTCTGCAAAATTCAACCAACTTAATCCAAGACAGGCCATTGTATTTTTCGTCTTGTACAGTGATAATGCGTAACAAATAAAACACTTTTTGATAATGAAGTCAATGAACATGTTTATGATAAACTATGATGGCCTATGAATGTTCATCTCCTCCACAAGAAAGTTTTATTGTATAAGATGACCGTTATCCAAGTTTAACATTTATTTGTTAGCTGTTATTGACTTGATATACACTGTTAGCTGTTATCACTTATTTGAATTGTCTGTTATCTGTTACTGGAAAAATTAAATAGCTGTTAGGCTGTTATGGGACATCCCCTTTGCCCCCGCCTTAATTGTATACCTTTTCCGCCTGACAAAACCCCGCTGACATAGCCACAGAAATGAAAAGACCAAATCTTTGACATTTGCGTGTTTTTTGTAAAGATTTTATTCATATCATGAATCCTATGCTGTAGTAATCACTTTATGGAACAGATATATGAGAAATATGCTGAATTGCTAAACCATTGTCCAGATTTTTGTTGAAACTCCTCGATAATGACAATAAAAAATATAGCTCCTATAAAATGGACACGAGAGTGTTAATTTTCAATATGTATAAAAAAAAAATATGCGTATGTCCTTTTGCAGAATCCAATTTTTTTCAAGTGAAATGCACTAGCCATCATATCTTCAGCTCTCTGGTGAAAATACGCAACATAAGTTGTCGAAATGCGCATATGCAGAAAATAAATTAACAGTAACTTCGGTATTTTGATATTTGAAATAATGAAACACAAAGTACCTCTAGTATAATTACAATTCAGGCAAAATTTTCGTAAATGTGTAAAATAGTATTCAAGTCACAATAATTATTGCAATGGTTACATTTCTTTAAACCCCATAACCTCATTGACCAAAAAAAAATTAGATAGTTCAGAAAAGTTACCAACTAACACACTAAATAGTAATTGTATAATGCTAAATTTATTTTGTTTAGCTAACGAGCAATTGAGAATGTCGCTGGGGTGGAAGTGCGACGCCAATATTTCCTTATTTCCGTGAATGGTATTAAATTTGTATAGAGGCGTCTCAATTAACTGCCTTATTTACGTTAATGTGCACCTTATTGTAATCAATTTGTTATTGACTTAAATCAGGCACTTTATGGAGTCGCATCTATATAAATGAAATTCCATGGACATAAATAAGACACTATTCTCAAGTCGCACTTCGGCCCATGTGTAAGTGTTAAATCAGAAAATAATAGTTAACGATTTTTTCAAATTTATTATCAATAGTAATAAGAGATTTTTTTTCGTGTCACATGAGCTAAATGAAATGAATTGCAAATGAAATGACGTTTTTACTAGACTGTGACAGAAATGCCACAAGAGACAGCAAATTAAATATACAATAAAATACCATATAACTGTTTTATTGGGTATTATTAATGTGAGTTACTATAAATTGCTGAGACATTACACACTCTATTAAAAACCTATGTAATAAGGGATCTATGGGAATAAAATATGGGTATATTTTGCTTTCATGTATCATACGAAATAACCGCGAAGCTTGTATTTTAAATGACTTGCTACGTATACCAATTATAAATGCCCGGCAGTTCCATATAAATTATAGATTTATTTCAGATTACAACCTACTAAATATTCTCAAGTGTTTGTGCCTACACCATTTTGCACATCTTACCATAATGAAAATATTTTCTCTGGTTTGCTGTACTTTTAAAGAATATGAAATACGACATAATAATGGTATAACCTTTGCACTGAAGAGACCTGAGTTGCCGTGGTAACCATCTGCGGAACTTCCGTATTTTTTTTCTTTTGTTAATTTATTATTTTATGAACATACGCTTAAAGTTAAACAAACCAATTTTTCAAACCGAAACCAAATTTATCATATTTTATTCGAAACAGACGTAAATTAACTACTTTATACATAAATCAGCACTCAAAATTATATTTCAAATAACGCCATATAAAAATATCTAAGCCATTTATAATTACATAAATGCCCCTTTTATGTGGTCTTTTTCCAAACCTTCGTTGGATCTATTTCATATCTATAGTCTTTTAAGTCATCTGTCGAGTAAATCTTGTTATTTTGTTTCTGATTTTACATTCAACTGCTATCTGTGAGTTGTTTGCAAGGGTCGCGGAAGAGAGTTTACAGATAGCAATTATCGTAGGTTAAGAATATTTGATATTCTGTGGCAACAGGTCATGTACAATTAAAATACATATTCCATATTTAAACCTCTGGGTCATGATTGAGCGAAAAAAATGTATTGCGGTAAAGCCTGAACCAGACGTCATGACCACTTAATATTTGACATGCAGTCGAGTCAGTACATCAACGATTTCACAGATAATGGTCGTGACCCTCAGTGAGCAATGACTTTTCCTCAAGGAGATAATAAATCATAAAACTTTGGTCCAATTCAATTTTCGCAGCAGCTGAGGATACTAGTATATGAAAACATTCTGATTCCAAATTGCAGGCCAGGCCCCGCAGTCATGCATGAACTATCAAGTAAGGAGTGTTTGCAAGAAGTAGCCAGCAAAGACTGAGCAAGTGATCCTTAAATCAAGGTATCTGTGAGAATTTCTTAGACAGATTACGACTTGCATTGTTGACGATCAATATGATTTTTAAGAAAGGTAAGGCTTAACAGTTTAGTATTATAATTGACGTTATTCTGTTGAGTAAAATACTTAGATAATTCAATCACAGTCCTCAAAAACAAATTAGTTTCATGGTATCCAATGTTAGCCCGTCACCTGAATCGGTTTTCAAGGGCTCCAGCTACAGAGCTGCCGGGTGCGTCCCCATGAGGTAAATGGGGGAATGCGCTGTCTATACGGGGTAGTCAGGTCATGATACGGAAAGCTTCACCGCGAAGCATAGCAGCCAAACTGTGAGGAGAAATTCCACGCTCCATAAAGTATAAAGACTATATTGTCTAACGAGAGCAGAGTCACTGAAGTTCGCATAGAAGGCTGAATTTCCTGACCCTACTATTTTTCCCCTTTTCCAGTGGCAACCAAAACTCGTTGTCCCGGTTGTGCCTTCCACCTTTGTTTCTTTCTTCTCTTACTTATATTTTTTTCTGAATTGATTAACTTGTTCTTGTCCTGATATAGCTGAAATATTGCTCACTGGACGTTAAACTCTAAATATATAAACTCACTCAGTTTGAATCTACTTTTTCGATATGAGTTAAGGATACGAACATTTGGTTTTTTTTATTTAATAAATCTGGTGTTGGATTTTATAGCGTCCAAAATGATTTTTAGCAAATATAAAAAAATATGTCTTGTACGGTTCATGCTAATGTAGGATATAACCTGAGATGACAGAATAACTGCTGTTCTAAATTAGACACAAATTACCATCATTAGACGTGGAATATTGGTCAATACATCGCACAACAGACACAATGATCAAATTACTTATAAATTGTTTTCTAAAATACTCCATAATGACCTCTTCTATCTTCAAGTTACATAGCTGTCATTTTCTGATGTCGATCGGGGAGGTACATTTGCATAGAAAAGAAATATTGAATAAAAAAATGAGGATTTACATTCCCATTTTCATAAAAACTTCCTAGATAAGGTAAATCAAATAGTAACATTAATTGTCACTGATGTGTCTTGTAGGAAGTTCAAAGCAACCAACAATGATGGTAAGAGTATGGGGATTTATGGGTACAAAGCATCATGTTCTATTTGCAGTCTTCATATTCAAACTCGATGCGCATTTGACTATATGAATCAATGAAATACATATTCCAAACGTATTCGTGTCATACAGTATTATAATGTACATCTTCCATCCCTATTTTTCGCAGCCTCAAATGTGATTTATCCAAAAATATCGTAATTTAAAAGAAAATGTTATGGGGTTATTTGCTGAATTAAATTAAAAATATTTGTCTTTTTTTCCTCGACAAAATTGTCAAATTCGACATTTGTAATTCTTTGTCTGTTATTTCAAGCATATATTTCTTCTAGTAATTTTTTTCCTGATACGATAGAATGTGTGGTGAAATTAATTCACCCCATTTTCAGCAGCCTAGGAATTCTATGTTTTCATCGTTAACATGTCGCAACCTCCAGAATAATACAAGGCTTTGAGTCTTCTATGCTTCAGGGTACGTATCTTGACTCCGAAACCATGATTTGGAAGGATGTAAAATATATTGTATTCCATATTTATACATGTTTAAGAAAGAATCGAAAAATGTTATTCTGACCACATATAAAAAGCCCCGACATCTTATGATTTTATGATGCCAAGTTTTCTACCAATGGACTTCATGAGTGCCCTGATTACATGTTGTAATTGTCCTTTGTTAGTCTCTTTGTCTACCGGACAACGGATGGCAGCGATTGTAAGAAGATCGTGCCAGTAATTTGACACTTTCTCACCCATGAACAAAAGGACAATGCATGGCTGTAGCGTTGTTCGACATCTAGTCATGAATTCCACACAAATCGGTGCTAGGGGCCGTCTTGAACCTACTATGAACCCCGAGGGAACCCCGGGATATAGAAATACGACACAGTTTATCCGGCTTGCGGGGTATGACCCCTCAAAAACGGGGCTGACCCCGAGGGAACCCCGGGATATACAAATAGGACCCATTCCGTGGTTGTGCCGGATTAATAAATACACAACCCATCTTTGGGATGGGATGTAAACTCAGGTCTACGTGTTGGAAGAAATGCCATGCTTCCTGCACGTTAAAGAACCCTTGTAACAGGCTCTATTTTGAGTGGTCCGTAGGTGATCGGCTACAAGGCTAAATTCCCCGCCCCTTTCGATTTCACCCTGCTTTTCCAGTGGCAGTCTGAGTTTCCCGTCCCATGACCCTTTCCATACCCCAAAGTGATTGCTTATTAATAAACATGTTCTCGTCTCGATATAGCTGAAATATTGCTCAGTAGACGTAAAACAATATTCAATCAATCAATCAATAAACCTACTATGAGATATGAGCAAAGATCATTGTTTAAGACCTCGTGTTGACCAACAATAAAAGTGTTTTTACATTGCTTGGTTTAACAATGTATTTGTAACTAGACTTTGTACCATGTGCATTTACACCATACGCTTTCATTGTTTATTCAATATAATCTCTAATATGATGTTTGACAAAATAGGAACATTTCATCAATATCAAAATTATAATTGCAAATTTTTATTCTATTTGTATTTCAGCAATTCATTCTAGTAAATCATATATTTTTTATATTACAAGTTGAACACAAGATTTAATTCACTGAAAAAATGCATGACCTAACTGCACTACCATACACTTTCTAAAAGCCATTAAAATCGTTCAATTTGACATTAATTGTCAATATAACTTTGATTTAAACAGAAGAAAAGAATTTGACAAAATAAAGTAAAACAGAAAAATGCATGTTGTCCAAGTACATCTATTGATCTTGTAATTTTGATATGTAAAACTTTTACGCAAAAAATGACGATAATATGTTAATATTTCATGTTGAACATGTTATATATGTTTAAACAAGATTTTTTATGAGTCAACTTAAACATTTCTATAATTACACAAAGAACACAAAAATATCGTCTATAGAGGAACATTTTAAATTTTATTTTCGGGAAATGTTTGACTATCATTATGAAAAAAATAATCGTTGATAAAGAGTTATTACAAGAGTACTTATTCGAAGCTGTCGACCGACTAAAAAACAAGGCTAATAGCTCTTAGAATAGACAATTATCCTCTCGACTCATTTTTTAAATTAAGTACTAATTTGCAAAAATTATATTTATGTTCTTCTCTTTTAAAGTATCTGGCTGTACTTTATTTTTACTCTTTTTGTAAGCTAATTTCAGTTAAATAAAACTGAGGTTGTTGCAATAGATGAACCTATATCGACATTTAGTTTTTTATAAACCTGAAAAAATATATAGTCGACGGATTGTAGGAAGAATTTTAACTAATTTAAGATTGTAATTGTTGAAATCCGGTAAAACAGTCAGTTTTGAAAAAAAGGGGAGAATCTTGCCAGAGATGTATAAACCTTGCGTTAGCGCACTTCTGAATTCCTAAAGTACTGTGATAGTCTGATAGTGAGGAAAGAGGAGATATACTCTTCTTGCATTATGTTCCGCTACAAATAGCAATGTAGTGCAGTATTGTATGACTTAAGATACAGGGACAAAATTATATTGTTGCATTAATGTGCTGATACAAGTCATGAAATTTGTAATCTTAAACTTGTTCAGTTTGTGAGAGAGTCGGTTGTGTATATGTATTGGTAAAAATATTAAGCAGCAAAGGCCTGTTGAACCTGCCTCGTTTGGCAGGATTTTCACATGTGGGATATGTCAGTAAAGCGCGAATAGACCTTTCAACATTTTACTAAACTGAATTCCATGCTTAAAATGAAGGTAATAGACAATATCCGGAGAATATATTGCAGCTGCCATGCCAAAATGCATTATGCATACCAATATGGTTCATATGGGACATGTCATTGAGAGGAAATAGACTGACACCCATTCTACCTTACATAGTCGATATCTTAAGTCATACAATACTGCACTACATTGAAATATAGGCCACAGACTACATACGATGTATGCATTGCATGTTTCATGCATACCAATATGGTTGATAGCGAACATGTCTATAAGCTGAAATAGACTAACGGATTTTTCTTGCGTAAAATGAAATTAAAGAATGTATTCGAAGCATGAATTACAGCTGTCATTCCAAAATGCATGATACATGCAAATATGGTTAAGGGAGCAACCATTTGATTTTTATTGCGGGGGGGGGGGG
>MJUU01013988.1:222780-240216 GCA_002080025.1 Modiolus philippinarum | reverse complement strand
ACAAAGGCTTAATAAATTTCCTGACTTAGGACAGGCGCAAACCTGCTGCGGCGGGGTTAAACTAGTTTTATTGGGCCCAAACCTTCCCCAATATAGCCAATGTGATAACTAAAAAAACAATCGTAACAACAGTAAAATTCAGTTAGAACCAGGACTGAGTCAATTGTGAAAAATGAAACGGAAAGAACTAAACGGACATAAACATGAAATCACAAAAGACTTCTAGCAATTAACTGCCATGCCAGCTCCAGACCCATGAACAAATGACAAATAAAATTATGTACCCTCAGTATACAGCTTCCACCAAGATCCCTTCCTGTGAGGAGTTTAGCATAATGATTTCATGCATATACCAGAATACATAAACAGAAAAGTCCGAATCACACTCAAGATGGCCGCAAGCAAGGCACATATTTTAACATTTTACATTTGACCCTAAGGAAAATAATTTAATGATCTATTTTTCGGAAACAACAAAGCAAATTGGATCCAAACTTGGTCACAATAGTCGTTTGGTGGTCTCTTTAAAAATATGTCTTTCCAGGTGGCCGCCAGCGGCGAACTTTTTACCCTATGGGAAAACACATTCAAATAACTTCTCATCTGAAACTATTTGGCCAGTTGGAACCAAATTTGATCACAATAGTACTTAGCCCACCAAATCCAAAATGGCTGCCTTCAGACAACATAGTTTGACTTTGAAGCAAATATCACAAAGGTAAATGAGTCCCTATATTATTTAGGTTATTTTGACTGTCTATTGTCAGCAATTGCCAAAGGCAAAGCCTCTTTTTTGTTCACGTTATTTGAAGATTATTTATACATGTTTTAATAGTAGATGATGTTAGATAGGTCTTATCACATTTATCTGTCAACTGGATAACTCTGGTCTGCTGTAAAACGAAATTGGAAATGGTATCATTGACGATATATGCTTTCAAACTAAAAATAAAAAATGTTTACTTCGGCTTTCTTTTGGATGTTTTTTATTGTCTGGGGAAAAAAAATAACACCAGTAACTTTGGTATTAACTTATTTTAATACCTGTTTTATTTACGTCTGAGAGATATCTGATGAAGAGATGTGAAAATATCTGGTGAAATTTGCAGCTGTTAGGATTTCGGTTGAGGATTTTTCTATAGCCGTTTAAATCAAGAGAAAACCGAAATAAATTTCTATTGACTTTGAGCTCTTTTCTGTATTCCTTCATTATATTTGTTTTCTGTATAGAATGCTATACAAAAAAATTATGATTTATTTATTACGAGAGGTCATGGACATTGCATTTCACTTCGGCTAAGTTTCAGGAAAAACATGAAGCTTTTAATATTAAGGGCTTTAGTTGAAGATAAATTTATTGTTATCATAATTGATGAACTTTTATTTCTGTTTATAAGCTTTTAACTTACGTGAGACTAGGACCTTCGAGTTAGGCAACTATTTTCAACTCATATGGCCCTGTAAACGAATTTATGTTGTGTTTATATGTACTTTAAGAGTATTTTGTAACGTAGAACTGATCCGATAAAGTGTTGAAACGATTTGAAAGAGTTGGTTTCAGGGAATATAAGTTTTTACTAATCTTGAACTGGGAATGTAAGTACCTTTTATTTCTGTTAATCAAGTTTAAATCAAACTGGTACCGAGAATTTAATTCTAATTTGTTTCAGCAACTTTTGACTGGTCTGGTGCTGGGTATTGAGGTACCTGTGATAGGTTCATTTCTTGGACTAATATTTGACAAGATTAAGACGGCCTTTGACAAAGGAGATATGAAAGCAGCTAGAAAGTATCAAGTAATTTTATATGAATAATGCTATAATAGTATTTGTATAAATATAACACCATACAAAGAACTTGGGTCATAACGATATGGGAATAAAGAAATAAATAAGTAAATAACGAAAATTACTGTGAATTTAGTTTCTGCCTATTCGATATGTCTTGTCAGTGCAGATAATATCTAAACGTTTGGAAGAGCATACACTCAAAGATGTTGAAAAAACTGATACAAGAGCTCAAACCCTTGGCACATTATAAACAAAAATTGTAAGGTGACATGAAAATACAGTTTAAAATCTTTAACATCGATGATAGTAGTTACACCTTAAAGAGTCAATTCATGCATAAAATCATTAAAGATGATGAGGAAAGTCTTCTTTTATAATTTTATACACTTTATTTGATAGCTTGTATGTCAAAGTTAAAATTCTGAACAAACATCCTGATTTCTAGAATATCGTATCCGCTGAAATATCAATATCATAAGACAGAGGCAGTGAAATTTTACTCCTCAGAAAAGTAATTTCGAAACCCATCTCATTCCTCATTAAGCATGGTCAGTCGATTTCTGATTTCTGTTGTTGGCGATGTATAGGCTTAAATCTAAATATGGCGAAGTATTTTACAAAAAAACTCGAACTTTTGTTTTGAAAAGCTTTGCTAATAGAATAAAAAGTTTGAAAAAATCCATGAAAAATTTTTGATATAAATAGAACCTCAAACTTTAATTGGGATGCGATTCACATTTGAGTATAAGTTATATTCCCCAAATATTAAATTGGGAGTTTATGAAATTTTGTTTTAAAATAACCCAATGACCAAGAAAATATGATCAATGCGCAAATATTTTGAACCCAATTTGAATGGGTTAAACCACATTAAATTGAATGATTCTGAAAACTGAGGCTCATACACCTCTGTAGGGAATGTACCAAATGCAAAATAACACTAAAAGGAAAAGCACGTGATCAATTTGCAAATAGCACACATTTCTTTTGCTTGTCTTTAATCAGACTTAATGAAAGAATCATCCGTTATACCGACCAAATAAATCATCTATCGAAAGTATTTTGTTAATTTCGTGTCCAATTGACTTTATTCCAAAACTGGTCTTTTTCTTTTTTAACAAATTTTTTAAACTTAACTCATTTTTTTATAGAGTGTTAGGACATGAGTAACTCTCATCTAGTGATTAAGTTTTCCAATAATTCATAATTGCACGTTACTGAAAAATTAGAAATGCTGTCTTATTTTCGTGTTTTTAAGAGTCAAGCCCAACAAGTCAATACAATAAGAGCAGGATTCGGTGAGTACCCGTAATTACATACACCAAGTGTCGGCCTACCCGTTCGAAGCACCTGTTTCTACCTTTTTTTTAAAGCTTTGTGTTGATTATGTTTACTTTTTTTACTTTTTTAAAATCAATCTTTGTATCGCTTTGTTTTTGGATCTATGGTCTTCCGGAATATCCAGTCAACATAATACATCTGTATATATGTTTTCGAAATTAAGCATTTTTAAGATAAAAGACAACAACTAGATGATGTGTGTTTCACTCATAAAGTTACACAATGCTCTCAATACATTCGGAGATGAATAAATAGTGATAAAGAAAGAAATACCAACAAAATTCTCATAGATGCCAATACAATGTATGTAGTGACCAGCTTTCTCAAGTTGTTGACACTAATTCAGCAGTATAGGAACAACCCTTAAAAAATTTATGCACCAAATTCAGCGCATCTTGCTTAAAGTGTTTGAAAAAGAGACAAAATCACCATCTGAAGATTGTTAGAGCTTAGGAAAAGTAAGCATGCCCTTCTATGTATACATTTACGACTGGAGCTTGTCTGTCCTGCAGTGTGGAGTCCGTAAAAAGATTCCCCATGCGAGAGATGTATGCTCTCTATTTATTTCAGTTATGATGTACTTGTTCGTGAGAGAATTTCTCATATGGATATACTATCAAAACTTTCGAATTTTGGCATTTATTTTTTGTAATTTTGAAACGTAATTCTGACCACCTGTTCAAAGTGCTCACATCTCACTTTTTTTATAATGCCAAGTTTTCTTACAATCGACTTGATGAGTGTCCTGTGTTTGTCTATATGTTGTAATCATCCACTAGCTTCAGACATAGTGCTTTTGTCGGGCAACGGATGACAGTACAAAAATGTAATTATAAGAACGCTTTGCCGGTTTAATTATAACCCTGGCAAACAAAGTTTGGGGGTATATAGGAATCACCCTGTCCGTCTGTCCGTCCGTCCATTTACCTTGTCAGCGCATGTTCTCCTAAACAGCTGCTTGGATTTGAGTGAAATGTTACACTGTTGTAGTACACCACCTGCAGATGTGCATGTAGTAATATGGTTGCTGCCCGAAATTTTGAAGGGGAGATAATTTGTCTTTGAATATTTTCTGGAAAAGGGGGAGGGGACGAACCTTGTCAGCACATGTTCTCCTAAACGGAAGCTTGATTTATGATGAAATTTTACACAGTTGTAGTACACCACCTGAAGATGTGAATGAAGTCATATGGTCACTGTCCAAAATTTTGAAGTGGAGATAATTTGTCTTTGAATATTTTCTGGAAAAAGGGGAGGGGACGAACCTTGTCAGCTCATGTTCTCCTAAACGGCTGCCTGTATTTTGATGAAATGTTACACAGTTGTAGTACACCACCTGAAGGTGTCCATGAAGTAATATGCTTGCTGTCCGAAATTTTGAAGGGGAGAAAATTTGTCTTTGAACATTTTCTTGATAAGGGGACGGGACGAAATTTGTCAGCACATTTTCTCCTCAACGACTGCATGGATTTTGATGAAATTTTTCACACTTGTAGTACACCGACTGTAGATGTGCATGAAGTTATATAGTTGCTGACTGATATTTTGAAAGGAGATAATTCATCTTTTAATATTTCCTGGAAAAGGGGGGGGGGGCGAATCTTTTAAACGTATGTCACAAACAGGTATTGGGATTTAAATAAAATTTACATAGTTGTAGTATACCACATGGAGATATGCATGAAGTTATATGGTTGCTGCCCAAAATTTTGAAAGGGAGATAGTTCATCTTTGACTGTTATCTGGAAAAGGTTGGGGTGGGACAAACCTTGGCAGCGCATGTTCTCCTAAACAGCTGCTTGGATTTTGATGAAATGTTACACAGCTGTAGTACACCACCTGAAGATGTGCTGGAATTTAATTAGTTGCTGCCCAAAATTTTGAAGGGGAGTTAATTTATCTTTGTATATTTTCTGAAGAAAAGGTGGGAGGTATATCATTTTGTGTCCATACTTGGATTGTGTCCTCATTCCGCTGAAATCGGTGCTAGGGCCGTCTTGGACTTGCTATGAGGTATGAGCAAAGCTTATTGTTGAAGGTCTCATGGTGACTTCAAGAAGAAGAACAACAAAAAAGTGTTGTTTCGTTGGTTGCTTTTACCTTTTATTTGTAGAGACTTTGTCTCATGTGCATTTACTCCATTACTCCATATCCTTTCATTCGCCATGGTGGCGTATACAAAAGAACGAACATTTTCATTGTCCAAATTCACATTTACCAACAGAACATGTAGCTGCATTATGAATGTTTAATTCATGCTTTAAAAAGAAACGAAGAGTTAAAAAATATTTGGGTCGAAAATTCTGTAAGTGTCATTCATATTCATTATTAAGACAATGCAAATTGTCGGAAGCATGAAGAAATGGTCAGTCAAAATTCAATGTTCCATTCAAAGCTTCATGAAATTCATAAATGAGCTCATGGTTTGTTAGTTTTGGATCGTAAATTACACTTTTTTCAAGCTCCTCAGATTTTGTTCAAACATTTGATAAAATCGATTGATATTTCAAATTTATTTCACAAAGCTTGGTTAATTACAAATACAATACATGTATCAACAGAGGCTTTTATGCGTTGTTTTATTGTATTGACATATAAAAAATGCATGGCTGTTCAGCGGAACACATGTGTCGCCTGCGCTATATATTTTAATAATTCCTGTATTGTTATTTTATGACAAAGTCCAATGATAATCAAAGAAAAATCAAAATTAAAATTAAGTTCAAACATAGCTAGAAAATCTGAAAAAAAAATTAATCAAACACTAAATACATGGTGCACATCTGCTATATATATTGAAGCATTCCTGCAAGTTTGGTTGGAAAGGACCAAACAGTTTAAGAGGAGTTGCTGATAATGAAGGTCTACCCTATGACTCCAATAAGTTAAAATGACAAAATCCAAAGATAGCTAAAATATCTTAAAAAAATATAAATGAAAAACAAAATGCATGGTGCACATCTGCAATGTGTATTGAAGCATTCTTGCAAGTTTGGTTGGAAAGTACCAAGCGGTCTTGGAGGAGTTGCGGATAATGGAGGTATACTCTATGACTCCAATAAGCTAAAACGACAAAGTCCAAATATAGCTTCAAAATCTGGAAAAATGTAAACAAAGAAAAACTAAATGCATGGTGCACATCTACAATATATATTGAAGCATTCCTGAAGGTTTCATTGGAAAGTACCCAGTGGTTTAGGAAGAGATGCGGATAATGGTAAAAATTTTGGAGCCATACAGACGGACGGACGGACGGACAGACGGACGGACAGACAGACACAAGACGACGGATAGTGATCCCTATGTGTCGATCCTGCACTAGGTGCAGGCGACACAAAAATCATCTAAAACAATACTTTTTATTTCCTTTCTTAATAAATAACAAAATACGGAGTAATTTCACATGAGACATTGTCTGTACAACTACATGTTAAAACTAAGCAATGGAACAACGCTTTTATTGTTGTTTTTTATCTTGAAGTAACCATGAGGCCTTTAACAATGAGCTTTGCTCATATATCATAGTAAGTTCAAGACGGCCCCTAGCACCGGTTTGAGCAGAATACATTCATCCATACTCTTCATTATCCATGAATGCGGGTTGTCAACTAAGATAAAAATTGACTGGCAAAGTGTTCTGAAAATTACTGTCATCAGTTGCCCGACAAAAAGACTAACAGAAGACAACCACAACAATTAAACAACCACAGGGCACTCATTGAATCAACAGTTAGAAAAAAACTTGGCATAATATAAACATGAGATAAGAGCACAATTAACAGAAAACAGTTTGATAGAACAAAAAAAATTCAAATGCCAAAATTAAAAAGTATGATAGTGCATCCATATGATAAATTCTCTCAATTACAAGTACACCATAACTGAAATGTATAAAGAGCATATATCTTTCGTACGGGGAATCTTTTCACGGACTCCACACTTCAGGATTGACAAACTCCAGACTAAAATAAGTAATGAAGGGATATGGAGTAAATGCACACGAGATAAAATCTCAAGAAACACATGGTAAAACAAAGCAACCGAACAACGCTTTTATTGTTGTTCTTCTTCTTGAAGTCACTATGAGGCCTCCAACAATGAGCTTTGCTTAAACCTCATTGTAAGTTTGATATTTTTTTTCACCAGAAGTTTTTAATCATAGAAAGTATAGAAAATGCAATATGCATTGTATTTTAGATATATTGCGTCGGAAAGAAATAACATAATGTAGCTGTTCTACATACGTCAATATAACAAGACTGAAGCGACAAACTATAAGAAAAATTCCAGAAGGCCTAAAACACTGGGATATTGAGGCAAAGCAGAAGTGATCACTAACGCCACCAAAAATTTTTAGCAGTAGCGGTATGAACTTCCGCGCTCTGGAAGGATAGGCATAATCTACATCATATTTTGTTACCCACCATACTACAATTAAAACATCAAGTGAATGTCAGTTTGAACTTTTTAACTTTTTATGCACTGAAGTATCTATATTTGTCTATTTGTTAATGCCAAAATCTGTTTTCATTTGAAGGAGGTGGTATTAATGTAGCAAAGGCAATTTTCAACATGGTCTCTGGAATGGATGCAGGTCCTGTTAGACTTCCATTAGAGGATTTAACGACAGAACAAAAAGAAGAACTAAAGAAACAGATCGATGATAGTGGCTTATTTTAACTTCTAATAGTCGTCTCAACAATGTCACTACTTAAAGGACTTTGAGAGTGAACATACATGCAATGTTGATTTTTTGTCACTTGCCAATGGACCCAACAGATAAAACAAGTGAAAAGAATTTAAAGTTTTAATGTTGAATGAAGCTAGTATGGACGTTTCACATTTGAATAATGATATAGATAAGGGAAAAATGTCGATACGCTGATTTAAAACACAAATTATCAGCGGTATACTTTTGATCTTTTGCATATTATTTTGGATAATACATCGCACAATTAATCATTTGTTATACCTTCAATGAAATACATAAAGCAAATCAACTATTAATCGTTCATAAGCCATTGCAAAACGGTCAATACTTCCTACCACTTAATCGAATCCACCGTACTCCATATCAACGGAACAGAACGTTACAAAAATATGCACATGTGTAAACAAGCTTACACAATACCCTTCTTTAATCATCAGGTGTCAGTTTGAGTTTCGGCCACTCTCTTCATGTACTCCTCATAAGACGGTGGCTCTGATCCGTTGTCTGGGGACGCAACAGAGCCTTCACTTGTTGTTACAAGGTCATCTTGCCATCTGTGGGTGATCCTCACAATATCAAATGTGTCGGGGGAATCTGGAAGCGCCTGGTCTGCAATGACCACTTCATATGGTGGAGGGTCTTCATTTATAGTTGGATTCCTACAAATTATAAAAAAAAGAAATAAATAGATATAATATTATATACATTATACTTCGTTCCTAACAAAGTCTCGGTTTTACTGTTCCCTTTTAAACGATGGTAAAAAATTACGCAACAAAGTTTTCAAGAGCCGAAATCCATGAGACAAAAGACAAGTCAAGTAGAAACTACCGGAAAAAATGTCGACCGCAATGGTCCTGAATTGGTACAGGCATTTCAAAAGAATTGGTGGGTTAAACCGGTTTTATTGTGCACCAAACCTCCCCGTCCATTGTGACAATGTCTGGAATCAACTCAACAGCAACTTCCTTTGACAAGTCGTAAGTCAGTGAAATTCTCATCTCAGCTAAAGTATAGTTAAGATTAAAAAAGTACCGATAAAGTTTCATTTGCTCCATATCCCTTTATTGATTATTGAAATAAATTTAATTTTGATTGTGGTTAGTTAGTTCGATAAATTTGAAATTGTATTGCAGTAGCTTATCGTTTCGACAAACAGTGTAAAACGACACTGTGATACTTGTTATATTAAGCTCGCGACATTTGTCTGGGACTTCATATCTGAAGCGTTTTCGTACGTTCCATGTATAATCAAGCAAATGGTGAAATTTGCCACATTGTTGGCTCTTTTTATTAATTAAGTCTAAAGAAGCGATGCATACAGATATTCTGTGCTCAGATATCCTTTTTCATAGACATCAAATCTAAATATGTACATGATTTCAATAAGGAGTGAGACTGTGTACATTGACAAGGTAAGCGTCTACTGTTGCGAATGTATCGTCATGTGAGAAATGTAAAGTCATAAAACAATTGAAGTCCGGTAGAAAAGATGTCTAGAGCAGCGAGGTCATTTCATTATGTTGAAATGGCGACCGAAGAACTTGTAGAGTGTCAATATCAAACGGTCTTCAGTTTATCTGTTTGTAATGATAAAGGTCTTTTCTTGAGTTATTGTATGGGGATGATCAACCGGATATTGTAAGAAGCAAAGAATCTATTACCATTTCAGTGGTATGAAAAACACACACCCACCCCACTCCCTCAAAAAGGGGTGCCATATCGAAAAAATTTCCAATTTGATTGGAAGTTGACTTTCCTTCTACAGACTTTAGGGAATGGGAAAGAAAAATGTGCAGTCATATTCTTAGTTTTAAAATCACTTACAATGACTGAAAATTACAACCACAGGCCACAATCCACAAGTTAATTACGTGATAATTACACAACTGAAAGACAAGTCCGTAAAAAGATACCCCGTGTTTGAGGTGTATACTGTGTTTATTTTGTCAGTTATGGTATATTTGTTTATGTGATAATTTCTCATATGAATGCACTATCAAAATTCAACATTTGACTTTCTTGTTTTGTTAAAATTATTTTTTTTTCTGGCTATCTGTATATATATTGCCTACATCTCCCAATTTTACTTGCCAAGTTTTTTTTTAAACTCGATGAGTGCCCAGTGGTCGTTTATATGTTGTATTATCTATTGGTCCTTTGTCGGGCAACGCATGACAGTGTTTGTAAGAGTACCTTGTCCGATATGTTATGCATGTTGACGACCCCGCATCCATGACAAAAAAGATGTAAAACGGGATGGATGTGGCGTTGTTCAACATTTAGCAGTGAATTCCGCTCAAAGCGGTGCTAGGGGCCGTCTTGAACCTACTATGAGGTAAGAGTGTTTGCTCTTTGTTGAAGGCCTCATGGTAAATTCAAGATGAAGAACAACGATGAAACCGCTGGTCCATTTGCTTAATCTTAGTATCTATTTATAGGAATTTTGTTCAATATACATTTACTCCATATCCCTTTTTGTTCAAGAGACAAGAAACAAACCGAAACAACGATAGGAACTCTAGACAGTCAGACTTAGAATCGGCACTAGCAAAAGCCAGCGTAAGGGTTAAACCGGGTTTTGGGTACCCAAACCATCACTTTCTCTATCTTGTTTTCCTATAGTAAAACCAACATACGAATAAAACGCAGTACAAGTATACTACTAATACTAAAAGACCACTATATTGAAAAATAAAAGAGTGAGAACAAACGTCATTTTGAAAGGTGGGTCTAAACTGTCGGCTAGCACAAGAAGCCTAAGTTTCTAGTAAAACACTGTCGCACTACGAAAGAAAAATAGAATTCTAAACTTCCCGAAGGCTAAAAAATTGTCATGATTTCAGTAGATATTTGCAGTATCAGTGAGAGTTCAGTATATGTTATAAAATGCCCGGTCACCGGAGTCCAGTGCCGTTTTAGCGGGTCCGTGTAAAGAATTTAAGTTATGTCCAAGTTTACTGGATTTTTTTCAGGCTCTGCATTTTTAACATTTCCATGAAAACGAGGATGAGAAAAACCCATATTAATAAGCTGTTTGCGAGTTACTTTACTTTAAATGTATCCAACAATTTTTTTGAAAATTGCAACCTTGTTATACGAACGTAGAAGGAGAAAAAAAAGTATATTGTCGTCGTTGTTGAGTTATCGTCGTCTGTAGACACTGTTTTTGGTCAATAACTTAAGTTCCAGTAGACCAATTCTTGTGAAATTTTCACACAGTTTTCCTTTTCACAAAAAAAGGAGGGTTGTTAAAGTTCTTGGATATTTCATATATATTTTACTGTAGAATATTTATTATGAAAATAAAAGGGACAACAGTAAACGCCTATAATGGCTGAAAATTATAATTACATGCCACAATCTGCCATGGAGCTACACATGAAGAACACGAATAAGACAAAAGACAAACTTAGACAACGATAGGAACTCGGGACAGCCGGACTTGCTACCGGCACTAGCAAAAGCATGCGGTAGGGTTAAACCGGTTTATGGGTACCTAAACCTCCCCTTTATCTGTCCCGTTTCCCTATAGTTTGGTAAACATACGAATAAAACAAAATGCAGGTAGACTACTAACTCCATGACCACAATCTTGAAGGGGAGAATATGACAATACGTAATTTTGAAAGATTGGTCAAGGGGTGCTCGCCACTAAACTGCCGGCTAGTTAAAAGGGGAGAATATGACAATACGTAATTTTGAAAGGTGGGTCAAGGGGTGCTCGCCACTAAACTGCCGGCTAGTTAAAGGACCCTTGTTTGCTTGTAAAACACTGTCGCACTACGGAAGAAAAATCAAACTCAAAACTTCCCGCAGGATTTGGTAAAGAATCATCATATATTTCAGTAGACATCGGCAGTATCAGTGAGAGGCCAGTATGTATGTAAAATTTTCAGCTCACTAGTTATCAAAGCTAATTTAACGGTTGCAAGTCGAGTATCTTGTCAATATCCCCTATTACCTAAAGAATGTAAGTTACGTCCCTGCTTTTCTGGATTTTTAATCAATTTCTGGCATTTTTAACAACATTACCGTAAAAACGAGGATTAGAGATGCCCTTAGTAATAAGTTGTTTGAGAGTAACGCCATATTTAGATATTAAATATTCATATCTGTTATGAAACTTCTTAAAGGTATTCAACAACTTATGAAATCTGTTACCCTGTTGTAAAAGTTTGGCTATGATAGTAAGATTACAGTCATTAAAATCGTCAAGAGTAGAAGAAACACGTGCGAATCTTACTAGTTTAGAAATGTACACCACGTATGATGGAGCTTGAGGGATGTTGCCGTCAAGAAAAGGGAAATTAGTTATAGTGAAATCAAAATCATCAATTTTATCATATATTTTAGTTTTTATTTTACCAGTGTCAATAATGAAAGTTAGATCCAGAAAAGGGCAGTATTTGGAATCATTGTTAGCTTCATTTTATTTCAGTTCTTGTCGGTAAATAATGTCCACATAATCTAAAAACTTGGGATTGTCAGTAGTAAGGATATCGTCAATATAGCTGCTGTTATCATTGAAAATAGAAATAAGATTATCACTGTTTTGTATGGTTCCGTTTTAAAGTTTTTTCATGAAGTCTCTTTCGTAGCAGAACAGAAAAAGATCTGCAATGAGAGGCGCACAATTTGTACCTTTGGGAATACCTATGACCTGTTGATAAACAGTGTTGCCAAAACGAACAAAAATGTTGTCCAGCAAAAGATTGAGTGCATTAATCATATCACCACATGTCTAGGAACAATAATTATTGTATATAATATTAGAGAAGAATCCTTGCTTTTTGCATGTTTATCGGATTTTGATTCGGTTTCTTTCAGTGTTCTCATAAGGGCGTTTCCAGTCATTAGTAAATCAACGGATTCCATGTCGCTTGCACCTTCATGTGATAAATGGGGTCCAAAAGGGTTAAAAATTGCAAATGTGGAGTTAATCTATTTTTTAAAAATTTTTCGGGATTTTCTTCGGATTGCTGTTGTTATAAGTTTTCAGTAGTATGCAACGGATTTGTCGTCGCTCTTACGGTTCCTGAGCTTTTAGGCGTCATAGAGGCCAAAACTGCAATTTTTCAAAATATGTAAAGTTTTTTTTTTTAGTTTTATCAGATTTCAATGGGATTTTTTGTTTTGGCTCCTCTTTCAGCAGTATGTCAACAGATTTGTTTGCTTAAGGAACCAAAAAGAATGAATTTTATGTCCCTAGTTTGTGTCCAGCTAATTACTGTGGATCTACAGAAGAAAAATCTTACCAAATACTTCAAGTTTATATCTCCTATTACGTAAAGAATGTAGGCTATGACCCAGCTTTTGTGTTTTTTAATCAGTTTCTGGATTTTTTATCAATATTACTGTAAAAACGAGGATAAAAAATACCCTTGGTAATAAGCTGCTTGTGAGAAACGCCGTATTTTGACATTAAATACTCATATCTTCTATAAATTCTTTGTGTATTCATTAATTTTTTTAATCTTTTACCTCGCTGTACATGTTTGGATGTGACAGTAGAGTTCTTTCCCTAAAGAGTTGAGCAAACATGTGCAATCATACAAGTTGAGGTACACCACTAGGATGTCCAGCTACATGGAACGTCGCCGTCAAGAAAAGATAATTTAGTAATTGTGAAATCAAAATCATGCCTTTTTCTTTAATTTCAATTTTCACTTTACTTGAGTCAAAATTCATAGTAAAAAATCATTGTTTGCTTCATTCAGTTTCAGTTCTTGTGGAGAAATGATGTTGGCATAATTTGAGAACTGAAGACAGTGAAAGGTAAGAATGTCGTAAAGAATTATTGTTATTCAAGGGGGCTCTTATTAAAATGTTTATAATGTTGCATTCCTAAAGTTCAAAATTAAAGCTTAATGTATAGTCTTTCTATTATCGCACAATTTTATTTCATGGCATAGAAGAATATGGTGTGTAAACATTCCAATTATGCTTGTTTTTTAGCAATTTATTTAAAATGATTCTAGTTTGAAAATATATCAGCTAAATACACATTTTGACATTTGGTGTATTTGACATTACTGTTTCCTAAGATCATATAGTAACAAAATTGATATGAATTTCCCGTCTTGGTCATCATCGAAACTGCGAAATTGAAAAAAAAAACTTATTTGTGCCTAAAATGGTTCCATTTTGTAGTTTTTCATGAAACCCCGTTCCTTACAGAAAATAGATATCTGCATTCAGAGAAGCACAATTTGTAGCCATGGAATTCCAACGGCCTACTGATAAACAATGTTGCCAACAAAAAAATTATGTCCAATAATATATTCAGTGCTTTAATCATATCATAACATTTCCATCCTTTGTTCATGTTTAACATATTATTTGAGAAGAATCTTTACTTTTTGATAGGCGACGCCCACTTGATGTTTAGAAGGTGGGCGCGATTTTGCAAATAAATAATTTAATCTGGGTGCCAGTAAAAATAAACAGTCTAATCCTAATTGTCATGAATTTAAATAATCCATTTTGAATTGAAGGAATATTTGTTTTGAAAATGCGTAAAATTAATATATTGTTCGAGATTTTCATGAAAATAAATAATTTTTCCAGGCAAAATCAATTGGTCGTCCTCTTACAACATCTGAACTGAAGACCAGGAAATATAAAAAGCCATTTAAAAATGGTTTTTAAAGATTGTATAAAATGTGAAAAAAATAGAAAAAACTGGCCATTTCAATTCAATGTTTGTTATTTATCTAAAACACTCCAAAAGTAACTTACAGCAGAGTTTTCTCACCTTTTCAAATGATCTCAAATGTTCAGCATTTTGTAACCAACTTCGTTATACAAGTAAGTGCACTGGTTAATTGAATAGATTTGTGATTAAGCAGTTACTCGGGCTGAATAAAACGGTGTTTGTAAGGATTTTTTTCGAAGATCATTAACCCAGTACATGGTAGGTAAGGTGTTATCTTCAGGAAGTCTTGCCCACAGCCTTTAAAGCCACGTTTTTTTATCAAACAGCCGAGAAAAGCGGAAATTATTAAAATCTTCTTCAAATACATATGAAGTGTTGAAGAAATATAGTATTTTCAACCCTCCTCTGAGTATTAAACAAAACATTATTGAAATTATATATGACTTAACAGTTAATGTTATTACTGGCATATTGGCATATTGCAAATTATGCACATCTTATTTTACTTACCTATACATATTACTATCTTCATTGACTGTCACACTACACATTGTTGCTGTAGTACTACTGCACTGAAATGTAAAGTAAAATAAGAACTTGCATGACAACCCATATAATACCATATATCGGGTTATTTTCGCGTCGGCTCTTGTTCGCGATTTTGGTGTAAAACAAGCCAGTGAAAAATTCACTAAGTTTTTAATTTGTGTTTTTATACTCAATTAAAAGCATTTGAATGGGCAGTGAAATTTACGCGGATGCCAAATTTCGCGTATGATTGCCTTCCGCGAAGATAGCGAAAATTAGACGCACGCGAAAAAATCCCCATACTAGTATACGGTACTTACTCTTATTACCATGCTTATAATGTCATATTTCTTTTAAAAAATTGAAATTATTGCTTAATATTAACTATCTTTTTATCATCGCACAATTACTATGACGTGTAAACATCCAATTTATGGTAAATTTCTTTAAACAATTAATTTAAAAATCATTTAGTTTGAAATGTATAAGCTATAATATTGTATTTTGTTATTCGATTTACTTGATGTGCTTGACACTATTGCTTCCCAAGTCAATATTGCACTGAATTTCCTATATTGGTTAGTGTGAAAACGAATTTTCTCTAATTTTTGTTCAAAATAAATACTTCCCAAATGGTGTTAGATATAACTTATACAACATGTTTGGCAATTGATCTCACTTGCTGATTGGTCAATCAATGAAATATCTTGTGTCAGTTTCTAGAAATAGTGCAACCATATGTTGATGAAATTAACACCTGCATCGTTGTCTAGCGAAATGTTTTTTTGTATTTTTTACTAAGATAACTCAATTTATTGACAATATGAAATTTTTATCAAAAATAGTATATTCAACATTCCCTTCAATGAATGGCGCAATAATTTCGAATGGAACGAAAAAGGGTGGTTGCCACTTTTGTGTTTTTAAATATTTAATATTTTTAACGAGACGGTAAGTCGAACCTAGGCTTTTGTTTTATTCCTGTGTGTCATGAAAGTCGGAGATGTTACTTGTATTGTATATACCTTAGAATTGAGTTCCTTTGTTTACGTATCATTTTATGAATTCGATGAATCATAACATATTTTTCGATAAATGATAGTTTACCCTTATTTCAGTTGACTCCTATTTTTTTTTTCTTTTACGATGCCTCTATGCTTGCGTTTTCGTAATAAATGTAAGATACAATATTTTATGCAATTAATCACGTACCTCTGTAACTTGTCGAGAAGAATAAAAAGCAGGACATTCGCGGATTATGATTCTTTCCCGTGTGCTTCTTTCAACGCGATGGAACTGGTTGAACGTCCCACGTGCAAGTACCAATGCTCCAAGAACTATCAAAATTGGTCCTACATATCTTTCAGAATTCCCCTCAGTGTGCCTCTCTAAATTCTGAAAGGTAACGGATGTAATAATTACACCGAAAACCAACAACCAGAGTCCTGATATGATGAAGCAGAGGGGGTTACCAACCATTAATGCACACGGATTTTCATCTAGATGGTAACGGCCCGTAGGCGGGATGTTTCTCCATGTAATTACTGTCTGTGTGCTGGTATGCATCCCTTCTGAAACAGGGAGAGAAAATTACAAATTAGCCCTTGTGTCCAAAAACAATCATCATATCATGTTTATCATTTTAAGATGAACATTTAACCACAATAATAAAACAATACTAAAAAGTATATGTTTTACAATATTTGCCTTGTTGAAGGCGCGCGTTCCACTTAAATTTGTGTTTTGCTGGACTGTATCTTAGCATTGTTGCCAATTTTTCCAGTGCCCAACTTGACTTGATAGTTGAACTACATGTATTTTCAAATTCCCAGTACCTCGATCTTGGCATATTTTGCTTCGAATCAATCATTTCTCTAGGTTTCTTATCAGATATTCTGTTGAAAAATAGTTTTTCAGATTGTCACGGGCTACGACAAACGTTTATTTCCCTATTATAGAGATGTTTCACATTTTGACGAAAGAGAACTTAAACGTACGGGGGCTAGTTATTGCACAAAAATTAAAAAAGCGAAAGAAAATTTAAAAATGCAAACACTTCCAATTACAAGGTTGTGATTCTTTAAATAAATAATTATATAGGCAAAGTAGTCGGAAAATCTTCATTCTAAGCTATATTTCCTTCGTAAATCGCTACGTCTCGTTTCGTCGCTTTCGTGTGTACGTATGACTAACGAAAGAGACGAACGAAAGACATTCGAGTTGTCCTTCTTAAATTCAAAAATAGATCAGTCAGGCATTTCTCATTATGCAATTTGTAAAATAAATGAGAAGAAGTAGCAGTTCGATGCCACAGTACAAAGTCCAAGAAATGATATTTAATTTGTGTTATATGCAGTACTTGAACTAACATTCATAATATATTTTGAGCATTTTACACGCGGTGGGGG
>MJUU01013988.1:194494-221662 GCA_002080025.1 Modiolus philippinarum | reverse complement strand
GGGGGGGGGGGGGGGGCTTCATAAATAAGAGATATGAATTTTTCTCATTCCATTGTATCAGATCTATTAAATATTTTTAAATACCTGTTAAACAATGCTAATTGTGTCAGTTGATGACCAAATACATTCAGGTCATGTTGAGACGTCCTCTAGTAACCGTAACCTATCTGTATTGCAATTTATTAAATGCATTTTCCTATCTTTTTACAGTGTTTGGCATATCCATTTCAAATTTTGCGGTGCAAAATTTGTTATAAAAAGAATTATATGGACCTCTTCGTATGCTATTTTATTGTTTAGACCAATTCGCTGATCTTTCTTATATCTTTTTTTTTAGTTTTATTTTTTTTTTTAGGGTGGGGGGGGGAGTGGTTGTCTCCTCTACGGTAAAGCGTCGCATACGGTTTACTCGTTCTAGAACATATCTTGTATCCTGGATGGCGAATGATTTCAGGCTTTTCCGTTTTCTTCCATTCTAACATTCATTTCTCACTCAGTTTCATTATTTTTTTTAATGATACACGTGACTTTGCAAACAATGGTCTTAACTTGTATGGGTGTTGTCTGTTTGCTAGTTAGGCCATTCTGTTTTCGGGAAGGGGGTCAGTGACGGTGACACTTTTATGAAAAAGAGTAGATTTCAAATTTGACACGTGCATGAAAAAATTGGAACTTCGAATTCATGTCATGGAAAGTGCAAATCTTTATTCGATTGCCTGAGACATTCAATGTTGTTGAAATTGGTCACTTATAAGTTGAAAAGACGATATCAAGACTTTTATATCAAATAAAAGCTATTGGAACATGTATATCCCCTTGTAGAAAAATGATATTTACGTTAGAAAACAAAAACAAAACAAACGCTAAAACAAATTCTGCTAAATTTTTTAAAAATCACAGAAAAAAATAATAAATAAATAAAAAACGCCGTCCGAGATCCGCTAAAAAGATATGTTGATATGCTAACCTCCGCTTCATATATTTTAGTTTCTAGAAAAAAAATTTCTTTTTTTATTCTTGCCTTTTTCCATATGCAATAAAGTACTCGTTATCGAGAGGTCACTGAGATTGCAGTGAATAGCGGACCGGTATGTAATAATATCGTACTTGTTGAAGGAACTTTATAGTGCATAGAGAAACAAACAAATCACTATTTAAAAAAGTGATATACCATGCGCTGTTCAAGTATCTATATGGCCCGTGATTGAAGCAAGTTTTATCCGCTCTAGTTTTAAGTTGAGATAGAAAGTAAAAGAAAATTCAGTTTTGTCGTTTCCGGTACGATTTATTTATTTCAATCTTCATTTCGGAGTACTTATTGTACAGGATTTCGCTATGTTGATCTTAGCATCCCAATAGTTGAAAATATTTTAACTGACAATGTTTAGTGATTTCACCGACTTGGCAAGCTACCAGTACAAGGGTGCACTCGACCGGTTAAAAACTTTACAAGATTTTTTTCTATGTGTATAATGTCTAATATTACATGTGTATAAGGTGATAATGATGATTCAATTAACTTGACAAACACATGCATTTAATCGCCGTCTTAGAAATAATCTATAAATAATATTGGAAATGAATAACAAAATATCTTAAGCTTATGGTCCCCTTCGTGTCATTTAGGTTGTGGTTCGTCATGAAATGTTTCTTTCGTCGGGTTACGTCGAGTTTCGTCAGAATGTGAAATATCTCTAATATATCGTCAGGGTGAGGGTGGAAAGAAGAACGGATATCACCCGTTGTTTGTAAATTTAACAAGAATATAACCATCAACTGCTTTCAATCATTTACTGTTGCCCGGGTATCTTTTTGAATAAAATTGTGATAGCTTTGTCGTAAATAAACTAGAAGTAGATCAATGAATAGTTCCATAAAATATTGACACAATCACGTCGCTTATGATGCAGACAATTAGACATCAGATTTATGTGCATTTGTATTTAATATACTCTTACCTATAGTAAATCGAATTTCCAAATTTCTTCGTCATCAAATGACATTGGCGTTTCATAGTTATCCATTATAATTTCTAATTTGGTTTCAGCACACTATGTCGGGATCCATTTTTAAGATAAGGAAGCGTTTCTATTGCCAGTAGAATTATATTGATTTTTATCGTTCAATATTTTTCTCGCTTGATGAATACCGCTAAGTTTAAAGTATAAAACCATAATATAATACATTGATTTTTCCTAGAATTTCAACATTTATCAGAGGGAAAATGAAGACAAAACACTGATTTTATAGCCATGAATGTTTTGTGATAAAATCCCAAGTTCTTTTCAGAATTTACCACATTACCAACCATTAGTGGAAACATTGGCTAATAAATTGGTTGTTAAATCTTAACGGACTGGTCCCAAGATAGAGAGAAGAATGCAACCAGTTATTGTAAGTGTTGAAATAAAATGGACAAATACTAGACCACATCTTCACTTTGCAAGAAAAAGAAAAAAAACTTTCATTCATTCAATTGGATTTACAACATGGTCAACGTGTCGGAATATTCCAATGCATTCCTCGATACAACTTCAACGTCCGTGGATAAAAAAAAATGTTTTAAAGACTTAACCAACCGACACAAACACTTACTAGTGTAGTCCATTTGGTGACTATGAAATTAGGGAAAAAAATTAATTAAAAATCTGGTCATTGATATTCTTTATTTTAAGTTAGATATATTTAAAGGGCTACTTCATACATATTAGGGTTGAATTTTACGCCTAGTTTTCTCTTCAAATAAAAAAGTTGTCCATTTCACTTAAGGGTAAAATGATGTCTGTTTTCTGTGCTACCATATTGGGGGTAACAAAATCTATTTCAACAGCCAACATGTGCTTTGTGTTTTTAAACAACAAGTCAGATGACCACTAGTTGGAAGTCATGTGTATATCTTACCTGTTCAGGTAAAAATCAATACCATGATGAAGTCACACTCTACTAGTATTGTACACTAAGGAAGATATATATTAAAGTACATGTAAACTTTTAAATACATGTACCCTAGTCATATGACAGCATGAAAATGTACATCTTTATATGAAGGACATGAAGCAAAAGAATCATGGCCATTTGTTTATGCAAATTTGATTTTGGAAATGAATAAAACCATTAAAATAAATTTTAAAAGAAAACTATGATGAAATATCTTTTCAAGAAAAAATATATTTGTATAATTGTTATTAAATTTAATTATAATTTGTACTCCAAATTTCTTCTCAGTAAACTTTATGATATACAAATAAAGTAGCATTGTCATATTTAGATACCAAGTGGCCAATGGATTTTGTTTGTTATGAAAACAACAATGTACATACAAATGTTATAGGTCTATATTTAAATTCTTCACACATGTATGTAAGTGCCATGTGACAGAATTTGTATAACAATAGCCAGTTAAGGTCAGGTCAGGCTGTTTAGTTCTATGGCACACTCCCATACTTGTATTCCTGAAAAAATACCATTGCAAGTAATGGACAAAATCTTTATTTTTGAGGGGAAAATGTCATAAATATGTTTTTCAGTTATGTATTAACTAATTTATTAAGAAATGTTTCACTAAATACATCTCTAATTTTTCTTTGATTTTTAATTAATTTTTCTCCCTATTTTTATAGCCACCAAATGGACTATACCCGATACAAAGCAGTTGTCATCGCGATTCACTGTATTATAACACTATCCCGCATAGCTAGAGATCTGCCCGAATTTCACAAAGCATACAAAGTGAAAGACAATATTGCGATATTGAGAAGCCGAAAACAGTTTTTAAAAGAAAAAACATGTAGTCTATTTGATACGACTTTCTACCCCGGCAACAATTGAATATATGAACACATGAATATATGAGAAACTTAAATTGAAAGCCCGCAAGTTCCGAATCCACTTTATATAATCAGTTCAAATCACGTCTTCGCGGATTTCACATAACCGGTTTTAACTCAACTCTGGATTGACTCACCGATAGTGTGACGGGTGCCGCTTAGCGGAGCAGGACATGCTTACCCTTCCGGAGCACCTGATGCCACTCCCTGTTTTCATAGGAGTTCACACTATGAGTGCTCTAGTTCTTAATGTTGTCTTTTTATTTTCGTGTCTTGTGGATGTGTCACGTTCTTGTTTTGTCTTTGTTTTTCTCTGTTACCGTTTTTGCCATGTCTTTGGACTTTGATTTTTGTGATAATCATTTCCCTTGCTCCTTCGGTATTCTACTGCCGTTGTTTCAACTACCCAAGAATTTGAAAGACATGCTCGTTTTAGAACCAATCTTGAGATAGGACAATTTGAGACCTTCCACGACCAACGTTGTCTGCTGTACCAACACAATGGCACAAAATCGGTGTACAAGAGCAAAGCGACTCGAAACGTTACAAAAGGTTTCATCAATTTGTCCTGTCGGTCTAAAATGTAATTCATATATAATTACATGCTCCGTTTGCCAGCAGCAATTAAAAAAATCAACAAAAACTTCTCCCAATCTCTTCATAAGTTTTCATAGTAAATAGAATGATCACAGATTACATCTGTCCATTTCAATATTTTACGAAAGGATATACTATATATTTATATACGTCTTGAATCAAAGACCAACAGAGTCAAAGTCTTATGATGCGATATTGCCGAAATTGTTTTTAATGTGGAATTTGAGCATTACAATTTGAATGACACAAAAAAATGCAATAAAAAATTTTGCAGATAAAGCCCCTCATCTCATCATTGCAACTTGAAAACCCGTCAGAAGTTGTCCCCTCAGCAGTTTTTCTCTCTCACTCTCTCTCTCTCTCTGTTTCTCTACAGAGAGAGTCTAAATGAAGTTACAAACGAGTCTGAAAGATTAAATGACGTACAAACAAATTAACGATGAAAATATATATGAGCAAAAAAAATTATGATATCTACACAAGACCTTCTTCTGCATCATATAATTAAGTCATGACATTTAATTGAGCGTGTTTGAGGTCATAATACATCTCACAATTGTAATGTTATTAACGTATACGACAATGGCACTAGAATACCGAAGGAACAAAGCACAAGATTACATAAATCAAAGTCCAGAGACAAGGCAGAAGTCGGAAGAACAAAGCCACTAAATGTCCACAAGACACACAAACACTACATATACAACACAAAAACTAAGCACTAACAGTGTGAACTCTCAAAAAACAGTGTGACATCAGGTGCTCCGGTAGGGCTAGCATGTCCTGCTCTGTATACAGCACCCATCACACGGTCAGTGAGGCATGTTTTGAAAGATCTGTTAGGTTACTGATTGGTTATTGTCATTTTCTACCCTGAGACAAAACCAATTGAGAACCATGGTACGTGTAACTTCTCTAACCCTCAAACAGTATCAAGGTGAAATTTTGAAAAAAAACTTCTGTAATCACTTAAGTATTCAAACATGGACAAGGACAAATCGGTACTACAAACATCACTGACGAAGACGAAACTTAAATTTCAATAAGACAACACAAAAAACTAAAGCACTGACAGTGTGAACTCCCATAAAAACCGAGAGCGACATCATGTAGTCCGGAAGGGTAAGCATGTCCTACTCTGTATACATCACCCGTCACACTGTCAGTCGGTCAATCCAGGGTAAGTCAAAACCGGTAATGTCAAATCCGGGAAGACGTGAATCTAGCTGAAAGTGTCAGTTAGTTTTCATTTGTGACACTGACATTTCATATCTATCTATGATGTCGAGGTGACGGCCATAGAATTTCTGAAGGGGCGAAAGTAACAACGGCTGAACATAACCCGGACTCAGCAGTTTTTGTGACAGTGCTTTTGCTCTTTCCACACTGTCACTGTATGAACTGCACGCTCTACAGTAACGAATTAATTGTGAAATATACACTCCATAGGCCGGGGAGCTCGAGGTAGGTATATTGTTGCTGAGAAAGGGAAAATTCACAATTGGGAAGTCAAAATCATCGCGTTTGTCATATAGCCTAGATTTCATACGTCCGTGTTCGTCAATGTATAACAAAAGGTCAAGGTATGAAGCAGAATTGGGCGTATCGGTTGTCTCTTTAATTTCAAGTTCACTGGGGTAGATGCGATGCAAATATTCTTTAAATCTTGGGTTATTAAGAGAAAGTACATCGTCTATAAATCTGAAGCTGAAATTACAAGACTGGGCTAGTTGTTGTTTTTTCTGTCGTATTAGCCCTTGTAAAAACTTTGCTTCATACAAATAAAGGAAAGGTCAGCTAATAGTGGCGCACAATTTGTTCCCATAGGAATCCCTTTTGTCTGTTGCAAAACGCGGCCTCCACATTCAGCAAAAATGTTGTCTATCAAAAATTCAAGCATCTTAATCACGTCATTTTCACTGTTTTCTTGTTTGACTCAGTGTGGTTCTTAACAAAATATGTTTTATCTTTTCCTATTACCAAATAGGAATGCTGCGTTCTCCGTTTTTGGTACAGAAACATTGATGTATCAGATCGGAAATTGCTGTTTTAAGTTTATTATGTGGAAGGGTTGTATAAAGGGTAGAAAAATCAAAAGTTTGAATGCTATTGCAGTATGCGAGACTGTTTGAGGAAAGCTGTTCGAGGAGATCTTTTGAATTTTTTTTAGAATCCACATCTGATTCACGCCACTTGAAGAGTAGGATTTTTCGCAGTAGCTTTTTAGACCATCTCTAACTGCAGTCAGTAAAGTGGTAAGGAGTTTGGATAGGGGCTTAGTGGTGCATCTGTGCATAAGATGTTAACAATCTTGACCTCAATCGAAAATGGGCGCGGGAAAATGATTGAGGGTCTTGAACTTAATATTAGTAACGACTAAAGTAGCAGTATTAAAGAATGTTACAAAAGAGCAGATTTATAATAAAATTTGATTAATACAAAAAATCATTAATTATTAAATTAAAATAAAGTCACTATGCTGGATGTTTTTTATTCCCTCGGGGTGTAAGAGACATGAATTTCTTTATCCTAAGTTGGCTCACAGGTAAAAATTCTTTATGGAAAGTAACTCCTGTGTCCGTGCAGACGTTTGTTGGACGGTTGTTTGAACTTTCCAATGCATGTATTCACACGGTCAGTACTTAATTTTCTCTTCAAAGTTTTCCATTAAATATTGCTATATGATGGAATCATTTAAGTATCCATAGCCGTGCCATTGATTGATTTAAATAGTGTACTCAATCAAAAGTGAAGCTTTTTTCCGTTTCCATTCTGTCGGAGGGATTTTAACTAACTTTTTTCCTCCATTAACAAAAAAAGTCCGTGGTGTCTTTGATAAAAGATTGGACGGTTTAAACACGAGGACAGAGATGGAAATCCACGAATTAACTCGAACGCATATATTTTTCAGTTGCATAACCATTCGCATAAACCTACTGCCCCCAGGATATTATACCTTGTGTATTTTCGGTTAGTAGATATAATCTTCCAGGTTGTGGATCTTTTGGCATCAAACATTCTAAAGCTTTTTCGTCAATATGATTTTGTTCAAACATATTGTTCAATTCTGCTGTTATTGTGTCACTTTTTTGCCTTGATTCTTATCTAATATTTTGTAAAATCCAGAATCAACGCAGAACTTAGGTTTAAAATTGGGCTCCATCGGAAAAATAATATTTTCTTCCTTTCTTCTCAAACCACTGAAGCAAATTCAACTAAACTTTACAGGAATGGTGTATGGAAGGTACTTTGCAAAGATTCATTATTTTGTTCCGATCCGACAAAAAACATGACTGTCAGCTTGGAACATAGTTTAACATTACACCCTTTTGGAAAAAATCATCATTTTCGGAATCTGCTCTGAAACTTATGTAAACTGTATAGAAATGATGTATTGAAGTTCTTCACAAAGATTATTTTACTCGTTTTGGCCTAAAGATTACTCATTTTGGCCTGCCCAACAAAAATCATGACTTCCCGTCCTGAACATAGTTAACATTGAACATATTTTCATCTTTTCCTCTAAAATCATTGAAGCAAATTAAACCAAAATTTGCAGGAATGACATTCGTGAGGTCCTTCCAAAAATTGCTCATTTGGCCATGTCTTTGGACTTCGATTTTTGTGGATTTCCCTCCTTTGTTCCTTCGGTATTCTACTGCCGTTGTTTCATACGACTGGGCCAATATCTCTGCTGGTGGACGGTTCATCCTCGAGGATATCATCCGCTCAGTAGCTTAAGTTTACTTTAGCCATGAGAATAAAGAATCAAAAGGAACGTATACCGGCTGGGACGTCTCCCGGGTTAAAAAGGTCCCTTACCGATGAAGCTATGGACACGGGTTCATTGGGACAATTAGGTGTCCAGAGTCGTCGAATACCAACTTTGACTGATTCTCAAGAGTCAGTTTCAGACCAGTCGTTTACTTCGAACAGCTCACAAGATTCTATCCCTAAAATTAAACCTTGTTCAGTCACATTACATGACATTTTTAATTTTCCCGATCAGCACTCGCAGGGCACAATTTCATCATGCCGCCTAAAAAATTGTAAAACATGTAACATACTTATCACAGACACAAATTTCAAAAGAAACTTATTGTACAAGAACATACGACGATCTGAATAGCTCCTCAAAGAATCTCATTTACGGCTTAGAGTGCTCTCTTTGTGGACAAATATATGAAGGGGAAACCAAAGATAGGTTGAACAAACGTATGTGCGGACATAGATACCGGGTCAAGGACAACAAGACCCGACATGTTTACGCACATTTCAACCAACCTGACCATTCCATTGTAAACATGAAAGTCAGGATTATCGAGAAAATATATCATTAAACAAATAATCCTACACATAGTACACCTTACCGTCTACAAGGAGAGGAATACTGGATCAGAGAATTGGGGACCGCAATACCCTATGGCTGCAATGACAATATAAAAAGTGTAGGTAATCTGTCAAGTCAAGGTGCAGTTCGGTGAATGTGATGAATATATTGAATGGAAGCCAACGCAGACCACGTAGTCATGGACATAGGCACTTTACTGCCCCAAATCTGCATGATATTTCAATTAATGGTCTTCTTCCGTTCATGACCATTCCTCTAGGTATTCATCACATTCGTACCAAACTGTATTCCTTGCCACTTTCAAAACTTCATTCCTTCTACAAAACATGTTCAGCATCATCCGTAACTGATAGCCATTCCCTAGAATACAAATTAACAGTGATTGTTTTGGATATATCTAACCACCGACTGTTCAAGCCTGTCACCACATCCGCCAACAAAGCTGATAACCGGACATTTATCAAAATTCAATTCGCCAATAAAGGCTTATACGCTGTAAATCTTGCTAACATTCTACATAGCAAAACAGTGACATCAAACATTCCTCCTTATTTTAATGATCAATCAGTTCCACTTATATCATATTCCTACACTAAACTAATTGCAACTTCCATTTTCAATTACAAACGGTCATTGTGCGACTTCCAAATTGATGACTTTAAAGCCAAACCACCTGATTGTGCTTGCTCCTCCTCCCCATTCAATTAAAGTCCGTCTGGACACGTTATAAGTGGTGACCTTGATATCGTAGACAACCTGAAACTACGAGATATCTTCTCAAAAGGTCCCAAATTCCGTGAGCCCCAGCACATCAACTGGAAGTACAATTTCAAGATTTTGATGGATGCAGTTGAAGACTATGCTAGGAAGTGGGCAAAGAAAGAGAAAGAGGACGTTGAGACATTGTCCGACTGGATCAGGTCCATAAAATCATTAATTGTAAATCGCATCCGGCGCTTAAAAAACAGCAATGGAATCCAGAAATCCCAGTATATTTGAAGATCCCTTGTAGTAAGAACTCTTTCCAACCTCCATGAAAATTACGTCATTGTCCCTGGAGACAAAGCTTCTGACAACATACTGTTTGCGTGTAAGAAACACTATCTCGACTGCCTTGTGAAGGAGATGGGCATCGACAGTTCATCTGGAAACCCTACTTATACCCCTACTACAATATCGAGGGATGAGATTGTAAAAAATCACTCTTCAGTTTTAGCATCATTTGGCATAAAGGCCAATGATGAAAACAATCAACTCCCTTACATCTACCGGGTACCTAAACTACATAAGAATCCATATACAAACAGAGATTCATTGCCGGGTCTTCCAGATGCATCACTAAACCTCTTTTACATCTCCTCACTACTTTGTTGACCGCAGTCAGAAATGGTCTGAAAAATTACTGTTATAAAGCTTACTCCACAAGCGGCGTGAGTCAAATGTGGATTCTTAAAAATTCCAAAGATCTCCTTGAACAGCTATCCTCAACCAGTCTTACCCATTGCTTTTGACTTTTCTCTTTACTCTTTATACATCCCTTCCACACAATAAACTGAAAACAGTAATTGCAGATTTAATACATCAATGTTTCTGCACTAAAAATGGAGAACGCAGATACACCTATTTAGTTAGAGGGAAAGACCAGACATATTTTGTTAAAAACCACACTGATTCAAACAAGAAGTAATCAAAATGTTAGAAGTTTTGATGGACAATATTTTTGTCGAATTCGGAGGTCGTATTTTCCAACAGACAATAGGGATTCCTATGGGAACCAACTGTGCGCCGCTTTTAGCTGACCTTTTCCTTTACTCGTACGAGGCCAAGTTTTAACTAGGGCTTATTCAAAGAAATCAAAAACATTTAGCCCAGTCCTTTAATTTCAGCTTCCGCTATATAGACGAAGTACTTTCTTTTAATAATCCTAAATTTAAGGAGTATTTACATCAGATCTATCCCAATGAGCTTGAGATTAAAGAAACAACTGAAACACCTACTTCAGTTTCATACCTAGATCTTTTATTGTATATTGACGAAGATGGAGGTTTGAAATCTAAGCTATATGACAAGCGTGATGATTTTAATTTCCCAATTGTGAACTTTCCCTTTCTCAGCAGCATTATACCTACCCCTCCAGCCTATTGAGTGTACATTTCACATATAATTCGTTAATGTCGAGCGTGTAGTTTGTACAGTATTTTTTTGAACAGAGCAAAAACACTGTCTCAAAAGCTGCTCAGTCAGGAATTTGTTCAACCTATGTTAATTTCATCCCCCAAGAAATTCTATGGCCGTTACCATAACATCATTGAAAGATATGACGTGTCAGTATCTCAAATGAAAGTGGATATTTTCAGCTAGATTCACGTCTTCCCGGATTTGACTACCGACTTTGACATTTTCCTGGATTGACTCACTCACAGTGTGACGGGTGCTGTTAACAGAGCAGGACAGGCTTACCCTTCCGGAGCACCTGATATCACTCTCAGTTTCACTGGAGTTCACACTGTGAGTAGTGCCTTTGTTTTGAATGTTGTCCGCCTTTAAAATTGTTACGTATGAGAAAGTCCGAGGAGGGAATAAAACGTATGAGGATCGTGAAAAATTGTCCCCATGGATTTACCAATGAAATACATAACAGGAATGACACTTTTTCACAGGACACTATTTTGGCTTACTAAAACGCACCAAATTAAAGCAAAAAAAAAAAAAAAAAAAAAAAAAAAAAAAAAAAACAAAAAAACAACAACAACAACAACAACAAAAGAAAACATGGTGTGTCATTCCTCATGACCAGAATTTTCAGAATCTTTATATTGATAATTCAGTATGTTGTAAATAGATAATTTTGAACAATGGGTTTTAATTTTCTCTTCATATGTGACAGTTGACTCTTGGGTGCCACAAGGCATTGAATTACGCTCAATACAAGACCAACTTCAACTTCAAAAAGACTTGAAGTAATTAGAAAATTGGGCGTCAACATGGCAAATAAAATTCAATGCTTTCAAGTGCTACAAGATGACGATACATAGAGGTATAAGGACAACTTGAAAATTACACCTATTCACTAGACAACCACCTGTTAGAAAATGTACATGAAAACCCGAATCTTGGACTGCTGGTTAGTGACAGCCTGAAATTGGTCATCACACGTCAATATAATTTCGAACCGGGCATTTTCCACTTTAGGTATCCTTCGTAGAAACCTAAAACACTTTTCAAAAACACCCAAAGAAACAGCACAAAATCCAGATCCGTCTTAGTCTACAGCCCAAGAGTATGGGACCTATTCTTACCTGACAGAGACACTGACCGTCTCGAATCCATTCAATGTCGAGCAGCAAATTTTGTTTACAATGATTACGGGAGAACATCTTGGTCAGTGCCATGATTAAAAGCTAGATTGGAAACCATTGTCAGAAAGAAGAGAACAACAGCTCATACTTATGTACAAAATTGTCAACGACCTCACTCAATACCTGCTGAAACACATATTACACCAAACAGAGGAGTCATAAGATCATTATCCACCAACAAGCTGAAAGTCTACATCTGTAGCATTGAAACCTTCAAACAGTCATTCATACTGAGAGCAATCGAAGACGGGAATAACCTAAATGAAAACTATATCAGGACAGAGCTACTAGAAACATTCAAAGGAGAACTCCATGGCCAATGGAGTCCCCAGCTCCTTCCGACTAGTTGGACTTAATTACTTTATAATTATTTTATTGCCTGAAAAGGTGAACAAAAGGATTGGGAACAAGTTATAACAACTTACTAGCCCCTCTCCTTATAAACATATATTACAATATTGACATAGAACAAGATGACAAGTATTATCATACAACGATGACAATATGAAACAAATCAAATATTTTGCCGTCCGAGTGAAACAGTTCACAGAGAATTATGTGTAAAAGAAGCAAAATACATCAATTTTGTACACGTTTGGAACGTTTTGAAAATCGAATAAATTTATGAACTGTCCTAAATAAAGGTTTGTTAATTTCATCATCAACACCACTACAACCAAAGAAAATAGTTGCTATTGTAATTGGTACAAAAACTATAATATTGTCAAACTATGTAGATCTATCCAACTAGTCAAAAGACATTACAAGAAAAATGTATAGCATCTTCATACAGATGACCGCATATACAACCAGCATCATTAATCTAATAAACACGAAATAGATTAGCATTAAGTGGACTGTATCTATGTCTAAGTTTTGAATGAATAATGTTTATTTTCCTATCCCCAGAGCATAATAAGAAGGAACTTGAATGGTTTGACCTATAATAACTTTTTTGAATTTTGAATATGATGGAAGTGATGTGATATTAATAGGTAGTGAATTCCACAAATTCAGAGTGGAAGAGATAAAAAGACTTTGAGACTGTCTCAAGACGACACCTAGGGACATTATAATTTTCAGCATTTCTTAGACTGTTCCTAATAACATTTTCCACAATTATTGGTAAACAATCCATCAAATACTGTGGAACTAATGTAAACAAGATAACATACATATCCAAGGATACTCGATTGTTCACATACCTGTAATACCTATACAATTTTGAAAAGGGTCATTTTCGAACAAACAAAAACAAAACAAAACAAAAAGATGCGTTTATAGTTATGATTTTTTTATTTCATTTTTATAGGGTTTGTTTCTTTGGATTCTTCTTGTAAGCTCTCAGGATCACCATTAGCCCTTTCTGTTTCATAGCAATATTGAAAATTTATTTGAGGGGTACGTCAAAACTGCACATGTACTAGATAATACACAGTTAGGTTTTTATTTGATTTTTCCTGTCAATATCTAGAGACATACAGAGATTAGCAACTACTCGAAATCGTTAACATCGCGCCGTGATGTAAACTCGCTCCAATGATGCAACACTACAATCCGTTTGGAACTCCTCGTAATTTTAGTCAAAGTTTACCTGTACCGGCACAATGTTCCGATGGTAAAGCTAACCTGATATTACCATGAGAATTTATCAATATTCAACACAAAACGTTTTGTTGACATTTCTGTACAGTTTTAATTAAAATTACAGGTGTTTGGAATTAAAAATCGACTTACCTCACGGGAAGTCTCGCACACGCGTGCTATTAATGATTTTTTTTTGTCTCTGCAACATGTAATTTGGGAGCATAGGGGTTTTTTCTATTTCAGTTTTGTTTGTTGTTTGTTTGTTTGTTTGTTTTGATATATAATAATTTGACTTTTTAAACATTGCACATTTTTATTCAAATAAAAGTAAACTAATACTATACGGAACGATTAAGGATTTTAAAAGAAAAGACATGGCCACATCTTTATTTCTAAAATTAATTGATATATACGATGTATATATCCATAATGAAATATTTCCGCTCAAACTATGTTGGTATAAGTTAACTAACATCAAGATGTTGACAGGAATAAAAGCCCCTTCCTTGATAAACTGGAGTTTTCTTTGTGCATCGTGCTTCCAATAAATAAATCAATGAGGTACTGCAAAGTGTACTTTTATTAAACCATTTAAATCGTTGATATGAAACATTATTTTCTATCATTGAATATTCCGATAGAGACTGGTAGTTCAGTATTTCTTATCAAGGGTAATTGAGTTGCCTGACAGCAAAATGTATTTGAAACAACAAAAACATTTAATATATAACAAAAAAAATAAATATTTCCATGTAAATTCTAATAATAGAAATTTAAATTAACAAAATTCAGAATTTAAAGACTATTATATCTCTATATTATTCTATGTAATGAAAATTTATACTTTTTTTATTAGATCAAGTATTAAAATAAATATGATGTAATCATAAATATGATAATTATTGGTCGATTTTAAAAACATAGAATTTAAAGAAAGATAACTCTACTACATAACCAATAATATGTCTGCATGATACTGAGGAAACGGTGGTGTATGAATATTTGCAGTATTAACTATCAAAACATGAACAAATCGCTTCATAATCATTAGTAAAACTACACCTCTTAAATTATGTGTATTCAGATAATTGAAACTGATAAAAAGTCGCCAAATACCGAACTATTTCCCACGCCATGACATTGTGATCTGTACCCAAAAACAATTATATACTCTTGAATAGATAGTACGCACTGATCGAGTATATGAAAATAGATAACAGGAACTTGACACCTACAATGGCTGAAAATTATAATTACATGCCACAATCAGCTATGCAGCTACACATGAAGAACATGAATAAGACAAAAGACAAACTTAGACAACGATATGAACTCGGGACAGCCGGACTTGCTACCGGCACTACGGCAAAAGCCAGCGGTAGGGTTAACCGGTTTATGGGTACGCAACCCCCCTTTATTTGTCCCGTTTCCCTATAGTATAATAAACATACGAATAAAACCCAATACATGTAGACTACTAACTCGATGACCACAATCTTGAAATTAGAGAAAAAACAATGGGTGCTCGGCGCTAAACTGCCGGTTAGCTCAAGGAGCCTAGTCTGCTGGTAGAACACTGTCGCACTAGGGAAGAAAAATCAAACTCAAAACTTCCCGAAAGGTTTGGCAAGAATCACCATAAATTTCAGTAGACATCGGCAGTATCAGTGAGAGGCCAGCTTGTGTGCAAAATTTTCAGGTCATTGGGTCTCAAAGCTGGAAGCAAGCAGAATACTCTTGTCGATATCCCGTATTACGTAAAGAATGTAAGTTACGTCCCAGGTTTTATGGACTTTTTATCAATTTCTGGCATTTTTAACAACATTTCCGTAAAAACGAGGATTAGGAATGCCCTAAGAAATAAGCTGTTTACGATTAACGCCATATTTAGATATCAAATGTTCATATCTATTATAAAACTTCTTTCGTAAAATTCTTAAAGGTATTCAACAACTTATGAAATCTGTAACCCTGTTGTAAAAGTTTGGCTGTGATTGTTAGGTTACGTTCATTAAAATCGTCAAGAGTAGAACAAACTCGTGCAAATCGTAATAGTTGAGAAATAAACACCCCGTAGGATGGAGAAAAGGAAAATTAGTGATAGTGAAATCAAAATCATCCCGTTTATCATATATTTTAGTTTTTATTTTACAGGAGCACTAACATTAATCATATCATCACATGTCCAGGAACAATGGTTATTGTATGTAATATTAGAGAAGAATCCTTGCTTTTTTGCTTTTTTGAACTGCAGACCAGAAAATTTAAAAGACCATTTAATAAGTTCTCCCAATGTGGATTTAATCAAATCATGTGGAAGGGTAGTATAAAGTGTAGAAAAATAATAACTGTCGATAGATTAGACTGATCTTTGAATTTTATCTAAACCTTCAATATAATTTTTTACACTCCAAAAAGTAATTTAAACCACAGTTTTGATAAGTTTTTCACAGTATTTAATAACCAACTCCTTTATACACTTGTAAGTGAACTAGTCAAATGGATGGATAAATTAGCTAGTAGTAGAACACTCAATAAATGCAGAAATAAACGATGTTTGAAGAGATTTTTGTGAAGCTTCGGAACCCAGTACATGGTAAGTAAGATGTTATCTTTAGGTGGAACTTTAAGCATTTCTGTATCCCTATAATGTTATTTGGTTAGCGTGTTTTCGTCCCAATTGGTATGTTTGAAAATGTCTGACTTGTCCGGTTCGTTTTGTCGACGATGGAATATTTCTTTCAGACAATAGCAACGTTGTTAGAAGCCTTGTCAACAGGTACAAACACGTATTTTTTTTTACCAAGATTCTTTAGTTTTGTCATTGTTTATTTTATAAAACAAATTTAGTCTTCTATGATTCCTTCTTTCTCCAAAGTTTCCCATCCCATTTCAAAATATAAACTTTCAGTACCAACATACATAGGCAAACCAGTCACTATTCTAGGGGCTTCTAATTGAAGTCTTTCTAATTGTGTATCTTGAGCAAAGCAGCCGTCCCAAATAGGAAAAATGAAAGGATATGGAGTGAATGTACATGTGACAAAAACGCACACGATACATAGAAAACTCCAGTTTATCAAGGACAGGGCTTTTATGCCTGTCTACATCTTGATGTCGCCAAAGTTCACATCCATATTCTAGAATTGGTTAAATATACCCGGTATGTTAAATAAATTTTACGTAAATTAATTCTACTTAACAAAAACTTAATCTTCCTTATAATATTAATTCGAGAAGAAACCCTTTTGCAATATGAAAACACCATTTACAGGTACTTGACCGACTAATTCCTAGGTGAGTATGGTTATCAACTTTTTTATTTTCTAACCATAAAAAAATAAATCAATATTATCTACATTTATTTTGTTGGTAAATACTACAAATTCAGTTTTCTTTGGGTTAAATTTAACAAGCCAACATTTTGACCACTCGTTTAGCCTATCTAAATCCCTCCATTTCTTAAACACCCGATGAAGCGGAGTCTGATAACTTCACAACCACAAAACGTAACATTACAAATACAACAATAAAAAACTAGAGTTATTGTGGCCAAATGGGCCACCCATACCCGGCGCCCCCCACCTCTTCCTGATTTTTTTTAATATCTGGAAAAAAGAAATTATTGAAAAAAAATACGCAGTGCACATCTACAATATATGATAAAGGTCTTGCAGAAGTTTAATGAAATTTCAATCATTGATTTAAGAGGAGTAGTGGATACCAGGTCATCACCATTATAGATTGCATTGAGCTAAACTGACAAAGTAAAAAAAACATGTCAAAAATCTGTAAAAAGGAATGATTTGAAAATAAAATGCATAGTGCACATCTATAATATGCAATTAATATCCTTCATAAGTTTCATGAAATTCCAAACATTAGTTTAACAGGAGTAGTGGATACCAGGTGGTCACCATATGGTCACTACAGAAATTAACATGCCGTAATGTAATTTTTATTTTGTGTATGTAAATTATAGTTTGGATGGATCTGAAATGAGAAAGTCCAAAACAAGTAAAAAATCTGGAAAGGGAAATTTTGGATAACAAAATGCAAAGTACACATCTACAATATATAATTAAGCTCCTGCATAAGTTTCATGAAATTCAAACCAGTGGGTAAGGAGGAAGGAGTGGTGGATACCAGCTTTTGGGTACAGAAAGACGGGCCGGCGGACGGAAGGACGGACGGACACCATGAACACTATATACCTCCCGCAAAGCGGGTGTATAATAAAGCACTAACAGTGTAGATTCTCAAAAAGAGTGACATTAGGTGCTCCGGAAGGGTAAGCATGTCCTGCCCTGTATACAGCACCAATTACACTGTCAGTGGGTCTATGCAGGGTAAAGTCATAATCGGTAATGTCAAATCCGGGAATACGTGAATCTAGCTGAAAATGTCAGTTTTCATTTGTGCCGACACAGACATTTCGTATCTATTCATGATGTGTGGTGACGGCCTTAGAATTTCTGAAGGGACTAAAGTAACAACGGCTGAACATTGCCCTGATTCAGCTGTTTTTTGCTCTTTCCACAAAGTCACTGTATGAACTACAAGCTCTACACTGAGCAACGAATTAATTGTGAAATATACACTCCATATGCTGGGAGGTGGGTATATTGTTGCTGATAAAGGGAAAGTTCACAATTGGGAAGTCAAAATCACCACGTTTGTCATATAACATAGATTTTAGACGTCCACGTTCGTCAATGTATAACAAAGGGTCGTGGTATGAAGTAGAATTGGGTGTATCGGTTGTCTCTTAAATTTTAAGTTCATTGGGGCTAGATCCGATGTAAATATTCTTTAAATCTTGGGTTATTAATATAAGAGAAGATATATCGTCTGAAAGTGAAATTAAAAGTCTAGGCCAGTTGTTTTTGTTTCTGCTGTATAAGTCCTTGTAAAAACGAATGAAGGAAAAGGTCATCTAAATTTGTTCCCATAGGAATCCCTATTGATAGTTGAAAAACGCGGTAACGGGTCCGTTCGCCCACTATACACGTTCACCCAGGGTTCGTTCGCCGAGGGTCCATTCGCCCCCAAATTGGGTCCGTTCGCTCCCCATATAAAAGTCAAGTTTGTTTACTTTGCAATTATCATTTGAACATACATGATACTTTTGTGAATATATTGCCGATGAATGTTTATTTTACAATTAATTGGCAATGAGTGACATTGACGATTTGATTGACAGGTGTTTGTTTGATATTAATGAAAGTTTTATAATTAAGATATTTGTTTTTAAAACCTCAGTTAAACATTTGATGATTATTCTTATATCTTGATTGGAAAATATAACTTTAATCAGTAAATATGTTTGTTTTGCAATCGAGCTTTTTTTTTAAAGAAATTATTTGACTTATTATTCTTCTTGATTGCCGAGTATGCATTTTATAATACAATCGTATTTACATGAAGTTTGCTTTGCATTTATAAAAACAAAACATTTACAGTATTGGCTTGTGCTGAGTAAATTTTTGGAAAACAATTGTTGGAAGATGGAAGTATTACAGCTTAGGCTATTTGGTGCTTTAATTTGGGAATATTGCGACAAAAAATTTTCCACCTTCCTTTTTGCCCGAAATATCTTAAATAAAATATGTTTGGTTCCAACCAACTATATTACCATAATACGGGGGGGGGCGCCCACCAAAGCGATTAAATAATCGAATTGGATTTTACAAAGTACAGTTTTAGACATAGAAAGGAAAAAATAATAAAAAGAAATTAAAAATTATAAAAATTATTCCGACCATTGACATGATCCTTCAACATAGTTAACATAAAATACCATCAACAAATATTGATAAATATGGTGAGCGAACGGACCCTGGGCGAACGGACCCTGGGCGAACGAGAAAGTGGGCGAACGGGTAAGTGGGCGAACGTGATTGTGGGCGAACGGACCCGGATTCGAAAAACGCGGCCTCCACATTCAACAAATGTGTTTTCGATAAAAAATTCAAGCATCCGTTATCACGTCATTTTCAGTTTTTGGTACAGAAACATTGATGTATTAGATCGGAAATTACTGTTTTAAGTTTACTATGTGGAAGGGTTGTATATAAAGGATAGAAACTGAAATCAAGCGTTTTAACGGAATGCTATTGCAGTCAGTTGTGGTACCTACACCAACGTGTATAGAAAGTATGTCTGATTCAGAATTATTCATTAAAAACTAATTGATTTCTATTCCGGCGAAATATAAGCTTCAAACCATCTTAATAGACTTTCATTAATGCCATATGTCAGGCTTGAGTTTAGCCAAAAAAGACTGGCCCTTGTGCCACATATCAGGTCAAACTAGTTCGACTCCACTGAACACCATTCCTGGCCACTTTATCAAGTCCAGAATTCTACAGATATAGACCGGTCCGAGTGCACTCAAGTTGGAATCATGAGTATTTGAAACTTTGGCGGGAAACCGAACCCACCTAGATTTTCCGTTCACATTGTATAGACCACTTTCTCACTTCTTTTTATGAATGAATTGCGACGGTTGACCTGGGGTCAATCGGCACAAATTGCGTCACTAAACATTGTGTCGTTGGAAAATCTATATTGTGACGTCAAAATTTTCCGGGAAAATTCACCTACTGGAGTCGTCTATTTAGAATCTGTTCCTTTAAAACACATTGGTGGAATAAAATTAGACAGTTCAGTCATAACGTTTGTCAAAAGTCTTCTTGGGATGTTAATTCAAATTTTGAGCCAAATATGGGGTTGAGTGTTCAAAAATAATGCAAAATCTGAGAAGTTCGAAAAACAAGTTCCTAAATAAGAGCCACTAAAAACGTAACGGAGGCAGGCAATATCAAAAAACATCTCTGGCTTCGAATCCCAAAAGGGATTAAGCGCGTGTATTTTGTTATGATCTGCCTCCTCGCTCACTAAAAAGGACCCTGAAAGATATCGAATTTATGTGATCCAGGCGTGCCATAGGCACCTGCCACACCGAAATCTCGTGATGAACGTTATCTGACGTGGATCAAAACCAATGGCGAAAATAACACATGAGGCCGATAAGGGGTCTCAAAACAGCGAAGGACTTAAAGAGTTGGATGGCTAAAATTTCTAAAATATGTATTTTCACAACGGGAATACTTCTTTCCCTCTTTTCGTTACTTCCAAGGTAAACTTTATGCAACCTACTTGCTCTTTCAGTGTGCGAAAGTGAACTTGGTCATAAAGTGAACTGGTTTGTTTACGTTTTTTCACGTGTAAAATTATCGAAATGTATGAATAAAAAACATACTTTCAAGTGTGTCGTGTTAAACCTTAACTTTGGAAAGACCAGACGAGAAATTAAATAATTAAGCTTAATTTGTTAGGAGAGGGGTGTAAAACAACTGAAATTTTGAGTATTATAAAAACCGGTCCTGATCCTAGTCCTCGCGCTGTTTCTTTTTCATTTATACTGACATTTAAGATGCAGCGCTAGGTCCTATCGTATTTATCCAAAAACCTGTAACAACTGGTTTTAACAAGACATGGTTAAATTGTTTGTTCTCTGGTTTAGAATTACTAGTATACTCACAAAAACGAATAGACGAATTTCCAATTTCATTTCATGAATGAATACGTCGTTTTCGAGATAAAGATCTACTACGGGACAACATACTTATTTTAGCACTTTGTCACGTGATAATAGTGACGTTGCGGTGCTTGACGTCTTCCGCTTCGTACTTGTTGTAAATAACAATATCTTATTGGACAAGTTCCATTTATATAATGTTGTAAAAAGTCGTATTTTTTTTATTCTATTTTATCATGCAGCTTGAAGTTAAGAACCGCAGTAACATGACTACATGGTCTGCAGGATAACACAAGATTTTTATGTCTGGAAGTGAACTTCAATTTCAAGGCATTTGCGTCGATTGAACTGGGAAAAAAATCTTTAAAAAAGTGCAAATTAAAAATCATGTCATTCAGAACAAATACTCATCTATACGGGGAAAGTAAAATTCCCTTATCTAACAAATTATGTAGGCTTTCCGAGACGCATTGACGTTGTGTGTGTTGGAAATGCAATAAACCGGAAATGTGAGTGAACCTGAAAACGCCGGGAACGTCATAAAAGATGTTACGTCATTCCGGGAATGAAGGGATCTCGAAAACGACGTATTGCCCCGATTGACCTCAAATCGGAGTAAATTGCGTCGCTTAACATTGTGACGTCCGAAAATCTATATTGTGACGTCAAAATTTTCCGGGAAAATTCACCAATTTGGAAACTCGTCTATTTGATTATATTACAGTTAACTGAAGTAGATAGACTGTACGTGGATCGAGTCGTATGGTTTTAGATGTTTTTAGTTTCTTCACGTCATACACAGGCGTAAATCAACTTTAAACATTTTCATGAATATTGAGGTAGAAACGATCTTTCTATACGCCATCAATTTGAAAAGAACAAATTTTCGTTTTAATGTTCATTGATGTTATGACACAACTTTTTTTAGTTCCTAGGTGCTGATGAAATCACTAAAAATAGTACATGAAGTCCTACACCCGTAAATTTTGCTTACTTCATTACAAAATACTTATTACCTTATATGATATGAAAGACAATATTTTCGACTATATTTACACAGTTTTTTTAGTTTTGATATGCAAAAAGACGAGTGTCTGTTCTATTGAAATGCGTGTATGTTGCATTTTTTGAAATAATGAATCAAGCACATTTTCAAAATAAAGATTACATTTACTTTATATCAAACTTCAGTTATACTGGAGAGAAAGAGTACATATAAATGAGAAAAATGGATAAAAAGGTTCAAGTTCTCGTCTATGCCATATTTTCATAAAATTATTGTTGTTTGGTTGGATGGAAATTTTTTAATTAATGCTTCAAAATAATTTTCAATAAATTTACTATGAAATTTGCTCGAAAGATAAATGACGTTATTGTTTAATTAAAGTTTTTTTTAAAGAAAGTCATGGTCAGATTTTAGTAGACAAAACGTATTATATTTTTATACTTTCTATTTTAAAACGACGCAAACCGGAAACGTGCTAGGTAAAACAACAGGTTGTTATGGAGGTATCTAGTATATGGAGTCTTAATTTAAAATTTTCCGTATGATATAAATACATTTTGAAATCTATTAAAAGCGTACGAGTCCATGTACTGTACGACTGCACGTACAGTTACTCTACCAAATCTTCAATTAAAGCAGAAAATCCAACTTTCATTCTTGAATATCAAATCGAAAATACGTATAAGAATGAACTTGCAAAATCGCTGAAAAAACGAGTTAGATAAAAATGTACTGCTGTATCCAACAGAAGATTTTGCTTTTCACAATTACAGTTGAGTCTCCTAAGTCGGCACATCTTATAAGTTGGCGCACATAAAAAAAGATTTCCATTTATAATCTAAATATTGGTACAGAAGAATATCTGTGTGAAATAAAAGCAAGATAGTGGTGACGAATAAATCTGTTTTGAGTATTCCCTGGAGCTGTAAAAGACCAAAACTGTGCTACAATCACTGTTAATAGTATACAGTTATTTCATGCCTTTGAAGGAAACAGCAAAAACTATGGTCACGAGGTGATGGAAATGACTTGTGAACTGTTGCCTAAGGCCAGAGGCCGAAGGCAACAGTTTTCAAGTCATTTCCATCATCGAGGGACAATAGTTTTGCTATTTCCTGAAACAGTGCATGAAATAACTGTTTTATTAACTTATATAAACAATAAAAAAAACTTTGCTCATAAAAAATCTACACTGATGCATGTAAGATTTGAATGACGTTGCACTGCGCAATTATTTTGCACATGGAACAGTTCGTCCAGAAATCGGTAAACAGTTAACTGTTCCACCCGACGTTAGAATTTTCATGAAAATAGTTTAAAATATTACATAGAAAAAATGTAACTTATAAACTATAAGTTATTCTAATATGGCTTCCTGTATTAGCTTTGTAAATAGAGTCATGTTATAATACCAATATAACACTCTTAGCACATGCGCAAAAGATGCATGGTTTCTGTTGGATATTTAGAATCTATTTTTCATTTTAACTGTCAAAATCTACCATTCACTAACAAATTTTGATTAAATTTGTTTTCGAAATTCATTATGGATTTTTTTCTACTTAAAAAGGCAATGTTTGGGCCAAACTTTAATTTTCCTACGTCACAAATAACATCGTAATGTCCGGTTCGTAAGCAGCGTCGGTTGGAAAGTTTGAATGGAGATTAAGAGGATTTGAGGCATTTTCTACAGTTAAAATAGCAATTAAATCAAACGAAAGTAAGTTTTTATTGTATTTGTGGAAAGTTTGTTGTCAGCTAGTTTGTTTATCAAAATCAAAATGTTACGGGACCATCAGATAGTCGCTGCTCGCTTTGGATATAAAATGGGTGAAATATCCATGTTAGAATCGAAATAAATCATACCCGCCAAATACTATATTGTCATTATAACATGGGCTTTCGTTGTTTTTGCATATTTTACCCCTCGCTAACGCTCAGGATAAATTTTTTGCAAAAACAACTCAAGTCCATGTTATAATGACAATATAGTATGGCGGCCATGTTTTATTTCTTAAATAAATTCTATTGTTGTTACATGATTACTGTAACAGTTTAAGTTGATTATTTTTGTTTTAATATTGAACATTCCCGCCTTCCAATGAAAACCCGATAGTGTAAATAACTTTTTATTTTGCGTTACTGGCACATTCAGATTCACACCCTGCACCGACTTACAAGACATTTAAACATGGTGCTATAACGGGGGGTAGGTCTTTTTAAGCTTCTTTTTCATATGTTTAATTGAAGTTCTAATTTTGAACTCGGCATCATTCGGAAGTTTATTAATGCATGTTTATTTTGCTGAAAATTAATTTTAAAAAATGTTTTAAATTATAGCACGTATCAATGGTAAATGCTTAGGTGCGCCGACTTACAAGACTGCATTGTATTATTAAAATCAAAAGCTTTGGGGTTAATTTTTCTGTCATTAGATTGATACCTGCAGTCTTTTAGTATTTTTTCCCAATGAGGGTCGTACAGGGGGGTATCGTGCACGGGCGTACAAGAAATAAAATGTCACAACATGAGGAACGAAAATTTGAAACTGGCTTGCGAGATGCCTTTTTTTTGGGATTGCACGAAACATTGCAATTTACAACCCTCAATCACGGCAACACGTGAAATGAGAAACAGCAAACACGCTGCACGAAATTAACCCTGTGCCACCCCCTCAGTATTTCCCAATATCCAAAAATAGACATATTCAACATGTTTTTTTGACACACTACTGTGAGAGGAGACCCTGTTGTGTTGATTTATAATTTAAATCAATATTTGACTTGTTTTACCTGGTGGGTGGCCTCGAAATGTTCTAGCATCTTTGTTTGTTTTATACTACAAAATGGATATTGTACACCAAATTCGAAAAAGAAAGACAATGGATTAAGATTCATGAAATGTCCAAGAGTTCCAAATTTAAAATTATAACAAAAATCACAAGGGAGGTATGTTTTTAATTGATTTACATGTTTAGGTCAATACATTTTAAAACATGGTACATTGTATACAGTTCGACAAGAAACAGATTTTATTTACTACATGGAATAATTTTGGAAAGTGCAAATGGAAATTTGAAAGATCCGATATGACTTCCCACTTTCAAAAGAATAAAAAATGAAAAAATCCGATATAAATATGGACTGGAAATGCTAAGTCATTGGTTTTGGTTATTGTGGTCCTGCCTGTTTTTTTAAAAGGACCAAAGAAAGCCAAATTAGGTGTTTTCATATATTGGGCTGTAGAATATTTATTAGTTATCAGATTTTGATGGAGTTTCTTTCAGTGTACTCCTGAGGGAATTTCATTTGGTTATATTTCAACAGAGTTCTCGTCACATGTACTGTTTATGAGATAAATGGGGTCCAAAAGGGGGGATCTCAAAAATCTATTTTTTTTCATTTTTTGTCCAATATTGATGCACTTTTTTCATTAGCTTTCTTATGAAAAATTATTATAGCGCTCAAATATTATATTATTGGTAAATTGTTTCCTATCCCAGCTATGAGGGGCCGAAAGGGGCCAAAATTGCAAATTTGCGGATTACTTAAATTTTTTTTCATTGGATTTGCATGGGATTTTTATGCCCCCAGATAGAGGATGGGGGCATATTGTTTTTGTCCTGTCTGTCTGTTTGTCTGTGCGTCCCAAACTTTAACCTTGGCTATAACTTTTGAACTATGCAAGGTAGACTTTTCATACTTGGCAAAAGTATAGGTCTAGTCAAGAGGAACATAAATATGCAAAAAAAAATAAGGTCAGGTTAAAGATGAAGGTCACAGAGGTTAAAAAGAGGTGAAATTGGCTGTTTTCACATATTTGACTGTAGAATCCTTATTATTTATCCTATTGAGATGGGGTTTGTTTTATGTTATTGCTAATAAAATTGGGTAACTGCAGTATTTGACAAATTTGAGGTAGCATTTACTGTTTTGGAGAAACATGAGGCCCAAAGGGGGACAAATGAAAAAAAAAAAGATTTTTAATTTTTTTTTTCGGATCTTGATGCAGTATATACCTGATACTTTTGACCTTTGCATAGCTGTTCTGAACATATGGAAGATGTGCACCTCCCCTTTTGGACAGATTTGAATAAAAAATATTGGATTTATGCATTGTTGAACTTAGTCATTTTTATACGACCGCAAAAATTTTGCGGTCGTATTATGGTATGGCGCTGGCGACGACGTCAGCGTTGGCGTCGGCGTCTGTGGACAGCATAACTTTGGTTCTAGTGAACGGATTGTTACCAAATTTTAGCATGATGTTTATTGGCACAAGCTTAAGCCCGGGTATTAATTTCGCATTCCCTGCCCAACCCGTTTTTGAAAAAGAGGCAAAAAAGGGGCCAAAAAGGGGTTAAATTAGGTATTTTCGTGTCTGTGGACAGCATAACTTTGGTTCTAGTGGACGGATTGTTTTCAAATCTTAGTATGATGTTTCTTGGAACATTCTTGAGAAATATTTTTTTCCTTTAGTTTTTGGCCCCACCCATTTCAGAATAAGGGGCCAAAAAAGGGTTAAATTGGGTGTTTTCACATATTTGACTGTAGAATCTTTATTATTTATTGGATTTTGATGGGGTTTGTTTCAGTGTGCTCCTGAGGAAATTTCCAATCTGGAGTATGCCAAAGGATTTCACGTAGCATGTACTGCTCACGAGATCAATGGGGCCCAACAGGGGCTAATAATCTCAAAAAAAATATTTTTTTATTTTAAGTCCGATTTCGATGCAGTTTTTTTCAATGGATTCCTTGTGAAAAATTAATATAGATTTTTGGTAACTTGTTTCCTTTAACAGCTATGAGGGGCCGAAGGGGCCAAAATTGCGAATTTGCAGATAATGTGGAATTTCTATTTTTCATCGGATTTCAATGAGATTTTTTTCTTTGGATTCC
>MJUU01013988.1:179860-191210 GCA_002080025.1 Modiolus philippinarum | reverse complement strand
TTTTTTTCATCAGTAAGTGATCAAAAGGGTTGAATTTTCCCTATTTTGTTTCTAGCTAATAACTGTGTCAAGCTTCTTTTTGTGTCCATCTAATTATTGTGTCAAGCGCTTTACTGTGTCCACGTTCACTTTAAACTACTTAAGTGGAAATTTCGGTGGTCGACATGTTGCGGTCATTTCATGCTGCGTTCGGCGTAGCCCTTTATTTATTTTTCTAGAAAAATAGATTTCAAGTAGAATCACAGATACGAAAGCTAATTTTATATTTTCCCCTTTTAATGAAAAGGACAAGGTGCGATAAGGGGTTGATTTGGCCCAAGATTACAGTGAGTTTCTAAGTTGCTCCTGAAGATTTTCTTTCATGTTCATTTCAAAGTTGAGATGCCATTTACAGAAAAAATACAAAAGTTAGAAGGAATGATGTCACAATAAGTACAGTTCTGACGTCATGAAAAAGCTATTACTAGCTACTTTTGAGCATTTTCATAGAAACATACCGAATTTGGGAGATTTTCGAACAGTTTTCCTACCAGAAATATCGAGCACATTCAAGAACCAATTAGATAATTATACCCCCGTTCCGAAGGAGGGGGTGTACTGTTTTACCTCTTTCCGTCCGTCTGTCCTTCCGTCACACTTTATTTTTGTCACACTTTTCTCAGCAACCACACATGACAGCCATTTGATATTTGGTATGGTGCTTCAGTATGGGGTCCTAATACTATGCCTCCCCTTTTCGGCCATATCAAATGACCACTTCCTGTTTACTGACATTGTGCCTTTTTTACATTTTGTACTTTCATTTTCAAAATTGTGACTTTTTTGTCGCATTTTTCTCAGCAACTACACATGACAGCCACTTGATATTTGTTATGATGCTTCATTATGGGGTCCTGTAATGCGCTTCCTCTTTTCGGCCATATCGAATGACCACTTCCTGTTTACTTTGTGCCTTTTTTACTTTAATTTTCAAAACCGTCTTTTTCATCACATTTTTCTCAGCAACCCCACATCTTTACATGTATGTCCTGCATCCTTCTCAGATTTTATATTCATCTTATTTTTCTCTTCTACTGTGCAAATTCCTTTATTGTGTCCACATGTGTATGTGTATTGTGTCCACATGTGTATGTGTATTGTGTCCACACCCACTTAATTTTGCACTTACCATACTGCTTCAGGGTTCAAAGAGCGGGGGTATAACTGGCTGCCATTCGGCGACAGCTCTTGTTCACCAATTCATTGGTGCAAATGAACTGAACCCCTCTTATAAACATTTTTGTGGTTCTTGAATGTGCTCTATATTTCCTATAGAGAAAGAGTAGTGAAAATTGAAAATTGGTTTAATTTGTCATTTTTTTAGACAAAATCTTCAATTTGTCCCTTCTTCTACACTCAAAAGCTCAGTAATCATACATCATATTTGAGAAATGTTACTGTTTACTGAAAAGCCATACCCATAGGACATTCCAATGAGAAAATTCTGTGAATTCAGCCAAATTTATTTTTCAGGCCAAATGCAAAAAAAAATGTAAGGCCCTTATTGCCCCTTCTCCTTTGGTTTTAAATTCTTTACTATTACTATTTGAAATGCTCTTATAATGCAGCACTTTGTCTCAGTGTTGGCGGTAGGAAAAATTGTGCATTAGCCACTGTGGCTAATACCCCAAGATTTTCATTAGCCACATTCAAAAATCTTTAGCAACTAAAAATAATTACATAAAATATTTCCTTTCAATATGTTTTTCCTTTTAATTCATTTATCTTCTCATAGTATCTTAGCAATGAAGATTGTTTTTTCTTCTATATCTTCATATCCTTTCTCTACGGTAGCCTAAGTCAGTAATGGTTATGTTAGGCCAATCTGCTTTGAATGCTGGAATTTTGTTACACATGATTCTATTTTATTTGACATGGTATGGCATGTATGGTTTCAATTATTCATTTTGTTTTTGAATGTCTTTATAAAACATCTTGCTGTATACAAAAATAATTTCCAAATCTTTCAATGGCTATAGAAAAAAGTTCCACAGTAATTTTTATCAGATGTCACCTGTGCATTTTTGTGTAATAATCAACTTGAACTCATTGGAAAACAATTTGTTTTCATTGACAACTATAAACCTTGTTTTCAGTAATGACAGTGATACTTTAAGTGTTCTATCTAGTCTATACAAAAGGCAACTTTGTTTTCAGTATTTGGACATTCTACATGTTCTTCTTTTTGGTATTTGGTATTTTAGGTACTTTGCGGTATTTGGACATATTGGTAATTTTGCGGTATTTGGACAAACCGGAAGTGAGAAAGTTTGTTTTCTTTTTCACCAAACGACATCAGACCACAATTAATTCCCTTTACTCGTGGTATACGAATATAGTTCCAAGTAATAAAATATCTAATTTTTTTACGATTTTTTTTCTGTGACTTGTGTTGAAAATCTTAATATTTTTTCGTGTTAATATGATAGTAGAAGGGCTGAACTTTATTGTAAACACGGTATTTATTAGATTTTGTAGAAAGGAAGTTGTGATGAGGAAAAAGTTCAAAGGTTAAAAACTGTGTTCATTTTGAGATTTTGGTCACTGATCATACCCCTTGGTTGTTTATGATGTTGCCACGGAAAAAAACAGCGATGGATTTTTCTGATTTTGGGATATGTTTCTCTTCTGACATCATATATTATGTGGTGCGAGTTTCATTTCAATAATGCCGGTGCGATTTTTTTAATATGTCTTTATTTTTACAAAGAAAGCACGGGAAAAATAATTGTGGTCTGAGGCCTTATAAACGGAGGTGTTTGTGCATGGATTTCTAAAGTTTCTCTTTAATATTTTGATGAATAAAGGTAGCGGTTATTGAAATCAAACCATCTATGCACTAACCAAATAAGGTTTTAACTTTCTGTTTTGAAAACACCTATTTTTTTTCAATTCGCCAATGTGGCGAATGAAGATGAAACTTTCTTCGCCACTCAAGATTTCAATTCGCATCTGGCGACGTGGCGACCTTCTAGCGCCAACACTGTGTCTTGGAAAAAAAATTCTTGTGGGATTCCCCCATACACCCTCTGTCTCACTCTTGGAACCCATGAAACCTCCTTGACAGCACATTTTGCATGCCTTTATAGTTTCCATTAAGATAGATTGATATTTACATTTACCAAATTCAAATTCATGTTTTAATTTTATTCTGTTGTTAAAAGCAGATGTTACCATACTTCTCTATTTTATTTTACCATCTGTTTGATAATTTTTTATTATCAAGTTTTATTATGTTCATGATCCAAAGAGATAAAAAAAATTGTTGACGTCACAATTTTAGCATGAAAAGAATATCAGAGTTTCATATTCCTTGCCTTCTCAGTTGCTCCCTGGAGATTTTAAAATTTGCATTTCTGACCTGTCAAGTCTCATGCTTTGGGCGTGAGAGTCATGCTTCCCAGCCCTAAATCATGCTCTCACGCTCATTCCTTTAAATGTCACGCTTTTTAAATTTTTGAGGAAAAATATATATATCAAATAGAAAAACAATCTTATTAATGATAAGAAAAACCAGAAATTCAAGGTTGTTTCATATATTCTTTCATACAAATTGTCCATTTTCCATAAATACCTACATGTACTAAATAAAACACATTTTTAATAAAACACATTTTTCATTTGAGGTCACAGATAAGAAATAAAATTTCATTTTCTTTTCTTTTTTATGACAAGAAATTTTCCTGAAATTCTTTGCTATGACCACCTGATATGCAGTAAGGTTGTACCATCTTTCATCTTGGAAAAAAAATCTTGCAGGGTAAACTCCTTTATTCCACCGTCTCACTCTGGGAACCCAAACCCCTTGACAGGTCTGGCATTTGACAGTTTTGACACAGTAGTTTCAGTACAGACACTGATATTTATAAAAGTGTAAATCGGTAAGATGTAGGCCTGAATACAAAGCTAGCATTCTTGTGTTACCATAGTTACAGAGAATGAGTAGCACATAATGGCCAAAGATATTCCTGGCTATACATATTTGTAACTAATGCTTTACTTGGGACAATAGATATAAAATTGAAACTTTTTTTTTTCTTTTCAGTTTAAAGCAAACACCTGTTACTTTACCAGCACAAACTCCACAAAGATTTTTCCCAGCTGGATCTGCAGTTTTAGATTTTCCATTTGGAAACATGAATCCCATTGTGGACCTCCTACAGAAAGAAGAAATACTTTTTGTGATGTATTATGCCCCGTGGTGTGCCCAGTCTATTGTAGTCAGGGATGAATATCAAAAGGCAGCCAAATTTATGTTAGAAAAGGTAGTTAATCCTCAGTCAGTAGATCATGAACACCTGAAAGAGTGCTTTTATTCATACATGTCATAGAGCTGTTTCAAATAAAAGATAAGTTAAACAGGATAGGACATGACAATAAGACTTGAAATATATTGTATTCTTGATATCTGAATTAAACAAGTTTCCATTTACTAGTCAGTGCTCGTATTGTATCAATACTATTGTTTTTTTAATACCGTATAACCGGAAATTTTTGCTGTAATCTAATTTTCGCGTTAATTAAATTCGCAAAAAATAAAATGAAATTATTGCATTGAAAAGAGCAACTGCAATTACCTTTTAAAAAACAATACAAACAAGGACACTGTTAATAATTGCCTCAGTAAATATTAAATGTAAATAGAACTGTGCATAGATATGTCAAGCATATCGTGGTTAGTTTGTTAAAAACGATAAAGTTCAAAATGGCTTGGCAATTAGGCTAATTTTGCCTATAAATTAAGTAAACTTTAAACAATTTGATTTCAAAACTCCAATTAATTACCTTTGATCTCTTTTCTTTTGTTTACCGATATATTGAGTGACAGTTGAGATAAGGTCAGACGATGTTCTGAGAGATTTACCTGTTAATTAATATGTCACCTGCAATTATTGACTAGTTTAATAACGGTAATTCAAACTTTACATATTATTTCAATTAGAATGAAAGCTTGGCAAAACATGCAATAAAAATATCACATATTTTTTAATTTATATTGAAAAATAATTCCATAGCTTATTTCCGTTGTACAGAACTGTAACTTTATATTAATTCATGGTAAATAGAGGCAATATTCGCACTACATTTTTTTACAGCTAGAAAGGAACCGCAAAATGTGAATTCCGCGAAAAAAAGATGCACATTTTTACCCCCAAACCGTGAAAATTACGTTCCGCAAAAATTTCCGGTTATACGGTATATGTTTAATACTAATATTATGTTTTCTTTGTGTTGTACAGTCTAGTGCCAAAAGTGAGTCAACTTTTCAGGGATGGGGTCAATTACATTGAAATATAATTAATTAAATTACAATTACTTTCCCAAAATGCTCAATTAAAGTACAATTACAATTACAAGGATTTTGGAATGTAATTAATTAAATTACAATTACTTTGCAAATGTAATTAATTAAATTACAAATTACATTTGAAGCCAACATTTTGTTTTCATTATTTATTTTCAAAAGTTATTTATCATGCTATCAAATGAAAAGGACTCTAACAGCCATGAAGGAAAGCATTTCATACCTATTATTGCAAAATTGATAAACTACCAAAAAATTGACAATTGCGATTATACTTTATCTACATCAAATGTTAAAATGTATTGTCCTTTAGCCTAAACATATCAGACTCAAAAGTTTATCGATTCTCTCTACTGTGGGGTGGTTATTAGTTAACCCGGTAATATTTGGAGTTATGTTGAATTCCCTTAATTTGCAGGCAGCTGGCATGTATCTAACTTTCATGTATAACTATTACTTGAACGTGCCAGTAAAATATTTATGAAAGCTCAGCAGACATTTTAAACACATCAACAGAACATTCATTTAATTAGAAAGGTGTCATCCTGGTTTGCCCACTTTTAATTATAAGCAAAAATAAACATAATGGGATGTGTTGTTTTAACAATTAAAGTTTTTTTCTAACTTGCATTTAATATTTACCTGTATATCAAAATGACATATTAACAAGAATAAAATAAATTGAAATTTAAAATAATTTTCATGTCAAAGATTTTATTTTGAGTATAATAACATTTTAACCAAAAAAATACTGTTTCATGGGTACATTGATGACAGATAATTAAAAGTTTATATAATCATTAAAATTTGAGACTTTGTACATGTATTTAAAAGGTTGATTATAATGCCTAAAGGCACTAATCATGTCAAATTAGACACTAATCAAGTCTTGTTTGTCACTGACACAAAAGTAAATATGACAAACAACTGATTAGAAGCCATATTGCAATAGGCATTTATAATAAAATTCAATAAACATATTTTTAACTGTTTATACAACAATAATTATAAATTTAATTTATATTTCAATTAATTTGATATCAAGAGTTGCTCTATTAAAACATATAAAATGCATCAGAGGAAAACAGTAATTTGCACAATGTCCACATTTGAAAACAAGAGAAAAAAGTGACTATTCTTGTATATTAAAAACACCAAGTCATAGACTTATAATAATATTTTGTGTAAAGAAATTATCTGAACTTTCTTGAATAGGAAGTAGCCATCCACTCTCTTTAAGCATGTATATGTAATTGAATGTAATTGAAAAAGTAATTGAAATTACAACCCTTTTTTGGTAAGTAATTAATTCAATTACAATTACAGGTAATTCAAATTTTTGTCAATTACACATTACTTCCAATTACATCAAAATTTGTAATTAATTACAATTACACATTACAATTACCCCATCCCTGTTCCCTATATATGCATTTCTTGTAAAAAAGGTCCCAGTTCTCTAGAACCTAATTCTTGACTGATTTTTATGAAATTTTCACTGTTAAATTTATTCCAATTTTTGTCTCGCCTGCGACGAAAGGCGCAGAAAGTACATATGGGTACAAAGTATGACGGCGGCGGGGGCGTAAACTTTCATGTCAAGTTTTTGTGATTAGGTCACTTTCTCAGTAACTATAAGTGGTAGGTCAATGATATTTGGTATATATAGGTTGGTCTTGAGTAGTACATGACAGTCTGCTATATGGTTTTTGTCTGTGACCTCAATTTCACGGCCCAATGAACTTGTTAAGTTTTTGTGCTTAGTTTAGTTTCTCAGTAACTATAAGTGGTAGGTCAATGATATTTGGTATGTAGGTTGGTCTTAGATTGTATATGACAGTCTGTCATATGGCTTTTGATCCTTGACATCAATTACATGGTCTAGTGAGCATGTTAAGTTTAAGTGATTAGGTCATTTTCTCAGTAACTATAAATGGTAGGTCCATGATATTTGGTATATAGGTTGGTCTTGGGTAGTACATGACAGTCTTCTATATGGTTTTTGTCTGTGACCTCAATTTTATGGTCCGATGAACATGTTAAGTTTTTGTGCTTAGTTAAGTTTCTCAGTAACTATAAGTGGTAGTTCAATGATATATGGTATGGAGGTTGGTCTTAGATAGTACATGACAGTCTGTCATATGGCTTTTGTCTTTGACCTCAATTTCATGGTCTAGTGAGCATGTTAAGTTTTTGTGATTAGGTCATTTTCTCAGTAACTATAAATGGTAGGTCAATGATATTTGGTATATAGGTTGGTCTTGGGTAGTACATGACAGTCTTCTATATGGTTTTTGTCTGTGACCTCAATTTCACGGTCCGATGAACATGTTAAGTTTTTGTGCTTAGTTTAGTTTTTCAGTAACTAAAAGTGGTAGTTCAATGATATTTGGTATGTAGGTTAAAAACGTTGGTCCTAGATAGTACATGACAGTCTGTCATATGGCTTTTGTCCTTGACCTCAATTTAACGGTCTAGTGATCATGTTAAGTTTCCCAGTATCTGTTATTGTAAGGTCAATAATATTTGGTATTTGGGTTTGTCTTAAATGGAACATGACAGGCTGCTGTTTTGCTTTAGCCCTTGACCTCATTTTCACGGTCTAATGAATATGTTTGGTTTTTGTCTCGCCCACGACGAAAGGCTCGGAAAGCGAGACATATGCATACAAAGTATGACGGCGACGGCGGCATAAACTTCATGTTAAGTTTTTGTGATTAGGTCATTTTCTCAGTAACTATAAGTAGTAGGTCAATTATATTTGGTATATAAGTTGGTCTTGAGTAGAACATGACAGTCTGCTATATGGCTTTTGTCTGTGACCTCAATTTCACGGTCCAATAAACATGTTAAGTTTTTGTGCTTAGTTCAGTTTCTCAGTAACTATAAGTGGTAGGTTGATGATATTTGGTATGTAGGTTGGTCTTAGGTAATACATGACAGTCTGTCATATGGCTTTTGTCCTTGACCTCAATTTCACGGTCTAGTGAGCATGTTAAGTTTTTGTGATTAGGTCATTTTCTCAGTAACTATAAGTGGTAGGTCATTGATATTTGGTATATAGGTTGGTCTTGGGTAGTATATGACAGTCTGCTATATGGCTTTTGTCTGTGACCTCAATTTCACGGTCCAATGAACAAGTTAAGTTTATGTGCTTAGTTTAGTTTCTCAGTATAAGTGGTAGGTCAATGATATATGGTATGTAGGTTGGTCTTAGGTAGTACGTGACAGTCTGTCATATGGCTTTTGTCTGTGACCTGAATTTCACGGTCCAATGAACATGTTAAGTTTATGTACTTTGGTCATTTTCTCAGTAACTATAAGTGGTAGGTCAATTATTTGGTATATATGTTGGTCTTGGGTAGTATATGACAGTCTTCTATATGGCTTTTGTCTGTGACCTCAATTTCACGGTCCAGTGGTCATGTGACCTCAATTTCACGGTCCAATGAACAAGTTAAGTTTATGTGCTTAGTTTAGTTTCTCAGTATAAGTGGTAGGTCAATGATATATGGTATGTAGGTTGGTCTTAGGTAGTACATGACAGTCTGTCATATGGCTTTTGTCTGTGACCTCAATTTCACGGTCCAATGAACATGTTAAGTTTATGTACTTTGGTCATTTTCTCAGTAACTATAAGTGGTAGGTCAATGATATTTGGTATATATGTTGGTCTTGGGTAGTATATGAGAGTCTGCTATATGGCTTTTGTCTGTGACCTCAATTTCACAGTCCAGTGATCATGTTAAGTTTCCTAGTATGTATTAATGTAAGGTCAATAATATTTGGTATGTGGGTTTGTCTTAGATGGAAGATGACAGCCTGCTATTTGGTTTTTGCACTTGACCTCATTTTCACGGTCTAGTTAACTTGTTTGGTTTTTCAGTATCTAGCTGTGGTAGGTCATTGATATTTAGCATTTTGTTTTGGGTGATACATGACAGTCTGCTGTATTGCTTTTGTCAGTTAATCTAATTTCACAGTCTAGCGAACATGTTAAGTTTTCTAATTTAGGCAGTTTGAGTTTTCGCATCAATTTTGTGACCAAGTAGGGACGGGCGAGACATCTATTTGGGTCCACACTTGTTCAGTATCTATCAGTGGTCACTGATATTTTTGTTTTTGGTGATTCATTACAGTCTGCTCTATTGCTTTTGTCACTTACCCTAATTTCACAGTCTAGCGAATATGTTTAGTTTTCTGATTTAGTCAGTTTGAGAATTCACATCAATTTTGTGACCATGAAGGGACAGGCGAGGCATCAATTTGGGTCCACACTTGTTTTAAATTAATTTTTTGACTTGTATATTCCATATAATTAGAATTTAAAAACAAATCAAAATAAAAAAAACGAGTTTAACCCCACCGCAATTTTTGCGCCTGTCCCAGTTCAGGAATATGTTGGTCATTGGCTTGTCCTTGTCTTATTATAAAATTTTAGTTTCTTGATATTTGGGTTATTGGATGTGGTATGTTTCCATTGATTTATTCACTTTTTCACCTTTTTGGGGGCTATTTAGGGCTTGCTATATGGTGTGAGGTTCCTCACTGTATTGAAGACTGTACAGTTACCCCTAGATGCTTTGTTTTGGGTCGTTTTAACCTGGATATGGGATGTTGTCTCCTTGACATTTACCCCATTTCCTTTCTTTTTCATATTGTAATTGTGATGTCAGAAATTTCATTTTGTATTTTAATTTTGTCAACACATCAACTTGAAATAATGTCAAAATTATTGGCTTAAACTGCATATCAAACTCTTTCTAAAAGTGAAATTTCCATGAAAATCAGATAAGAAATGAGTTCTAGAGAATTTTTCAAACAGGGACTGTTTTTACATGAAATGCGCAGGAAAATTTGAAAAGTTGAATCACTTTGGCACTAGGCTATAGTCAGATCATACATATAAGTTGATATTAAATTGTATTTGTATTGACATAACAGAGATATAAATTAGTACAGGAAAACCTTTTTCACTTGCAATTTTTTGTACTTTACTGACAAATATAAAGATTCATACAATTTTTAGCTCACCTCACGAGGTGAGGGGGCTTATGTGATACCCCTAGCGTCGGCGTCCGCGTCTGGTTAGGAAGAATGGTTAAGGTCCATTCCTGCTTTCTGACATGCCCCACATCAACCATATTGGTATGTCTGATGCATTTTGGGAAGACGACTGGAATGCATGCTTCAGATGCTGTCTCTGACCTACATTTTACGCATGAGTGACTTGGTTAGGTTTAATGGTTAAAGTCCATTCCCGCTTACTGACATGGCCCACATCAACCATACTGGTATGTATGATGTGTTTTGAGATTAGAACAACAATGCATGCTTTGGATGCTGTCTCTGACCTACATTTTACAGTCAAGTACCTAACCTGTATGAGTTATTACAGAAAAATAACATGTATGTGTTATTACTAAGGGAAAAATTGATAACATATGTATGTTACATGCTTCAAATAGGCATTATGCAGTCATAGATTTGTTATAAATGTATACCATATTATTATTACCATTATTGTCTATCAGCATGCTAGGAGTTAAAATCATAGGACTTTTCATAGTTTGCCAATATTGCAAAATATACATATGTTATTACAGGAAAAGTATGCCTGTAATAATAGAAGGGTGTTATTACAGCTACTCTGCATCACTTAAAAGTGTTTTCCTCAGACCAGAATAATGCCTAATCAAATTACATTTTTATTTATAGTAATGTATGAAAATCAAAGCATATCAATAGGTTCTGCGCAAGTTTCTTAGTAATTCCACAGGGACTTGCTCCCGGTCTAGAAAAAAAAATTACTATCCAACATGAATCTCGGAGAAAAAAACACAAGGGAAATCCTATGTCCGGTACCCCGCTCGCTTCGTTTAAATTTTTTCTAAATAAAACAAACAAAACCTACCTTCATGCCTTTTACGTTCTCTTCCTGAATAATTTTCCGAACAGAAAACACAGTGTTTACCTCATGATAGCTCTGCTTCATTCCTATATCTC
>MJUU01013988.1:147571-179382 GCA_002080025.1 Modiolus philippinarum | reverse complement strand
ATCATGAAATATGAGTAAACAAATCGAGATATAGGAATGAAGCAGAGCTATCATGAGGTAAACACTGTGTTTTCTGTTCGGAAAATTATTCAGGAAGAGAACGTAAAAGGCATGAAGGTAGGTTTTGTTTGTTTTATTTAGAAAAAATTTAAACGAAGCGAGCGGGGTACTGGACATAGGATTTCCCTTGTGTTTTTTTCTCCGAGATTCATGTTGGATAGTAATTTTTTTTTTCTAGACCGGGAGCAAGTCCCTGTGGTAATTCCCAAGTGTCTAATAAACTAATAAATATTTAAGTCATATGCCTGTAATAACTAAGCATTGTTATTACAACTAATTAAATAAAAAGTTATATCATTTTAGAGCCTGTTCTCATTGATTAACCATGGTTCATCAAAAATGTTTTAACTTAATTGAAAACTGATTTATCCTGGCTAAATAATTAGTTTCTGTGCAAAGGTCTAAGCAATTCCCAAGTGACCAAAAAAAGGTAATATATTTTAGGTTGCTACATACATATATTATTACAGAATTAGGAATAAAGAGCAGATAACTCAAAACAACATCTGTAATAACACATGCATGTTATTATTCTGTTATAACTCATACAGGTTAGGTACTTGACTGTTTTAGGCATGAGCGACTTGGTTAGGTAGAATGGTTAAAGTCCATTCCCGCTTACTGACATGGCCCACATCAACCATATTGGTATGTATGATACATTTCAGGATGAAAACAACAATGCATGCTTCGGATGCTGTCTGTGACCTACATTTTATGCATGAGTGACTTAATCAGTTAGAATGGTTAAAGTCTATTCCTGTTTACTGACCTGGCCCACATCAATCATATTGGTATTTATGATGCATTTCAGGATGACAATAACAATGGATGCTTCGGATGCTGTCTCTGACCTACATTTTACGCATGACTGAATCTTTTTAAGGAATGATTATAGTCCATTCCAGGTTACTGACATGTGCAACATGTGACAATGCTGTGCAACGAAGTGAGCTTAGCAGGCTGTGGCTGCTTTCTGTGTTTATAACAGTTTTCAGTGTGACCATTTTCATACCTTGTTCTTCTTCAGTAAATCAAATCTGCAAAACAAATAATTTTAATAAAGCTGAGGAACTCAATGGTAGAAATGTATCTATTTTAATTACGATAGTACAACAAAGGAGTAATGTATGTTGGGAGGAACTCTTTACTTTAATGTTGAAAACAATATTGCTCGACACGATTTACCAACAAAGAATGTGCAGTGTCATCATAAGTGTCTCATGTCACAAATAGAGGTTATGATAGAGTTTTTTACAAATATTATGATTTCTTTTTTAGGTGAAATTTGTAGGTGTGAACTGTTGGTGGCCTGAAGGGAGCTGTAAGAATACATTTAAATTTTTGAAGTATCCAGAACTCTATGTATACCATACAAATTTAGATGGCTTTAGATTCAATGGTAATAATTATAGAAAACAAGTATCATAATACATGTAATAGTTTTGAAGGATATTTCAAATTTATGAATAAGCTAAATATCACTAAAAATGTTCAGGGAGCAAACAGTATCCATATGATAAACATATACATTTATAATATTATATGTGGCTTGATTGACCTTCTGATTACTTTGATCTTAGATTTAGTTATTTGAAAAAAAAAAAACAGAAACAGAACTGAGCAAATAGAGTAAGGTCAGGTATTTTTGCCCGAAGGTAGTTTTCCACCACTTTATCAAACGATGAATGTATTGTATGCAATGTAATGCATTCCGTAACTACTTCCAAGACACCTAAAAATGTAGTATGTAGCAGTTATAGTCAGATATTTTATGATGTTTGCTAACATGTTACATTTACAAAAAATGATTGTGTCTTACAGCAATAGATAGCATGCAAACCTTTATGAAACAGCATTCTCCTTTGTTCTGGGATGTCCTGTCACATCCATACAAAGGAAATAAGGATTCTACATTGGAATACATATGCTTCTTGCCCATGAATATGCTTGGAGGTAAAATTGTGCAGTATATAGTGACGTCAAATTAGGTGACAACAATGTTTTAAGTTCAAAGAATTGGAATTATTAGAAATAAAATTAATCTAGGAGGAGTTTATGGATGTTTAAATTCGGCCTTTCACTCACAAACTTAACATATAGTCCTTTGGACTTTATTCAGTTTGTGAGTGTGTTGGCAGCGTTTGCATATTGATAAACTCCTCCAAAATTAATTTTATACCTACAATATATTCATAGATTAACTAATGGACTGTTATGAATATCAGTGATAATGTTTCAGGTGCCAATCAACGCAGAAGGATTAAACAGGTTGACAGACTTGTTCCGCTATGTGTGTATTAGTATTTTTGTATGCATATCCATAAACTGGTAATAATTATGGTGTAACTAACCCACAGTGAATACTGAAGAACATCAATAATAATGTCAGCAGTGGTGGACAACACAGAAGGATTAAACGAGATGAGGAAGTTTTTCTGAAATGAGTTTAATCCATTGATTTGTTTGACTTCAGTGACATTATTATTAACATTTATCACCTATGGTTAGTTATACTTACTGGTACTATTAAATACCAGTAGATTTTCAATCTATAATTAAACAGATTTTAGATGCATCTTAATGGGGAATATTTTTTTTCATCACAATGCGCCTATTGTTTACATTGACAATAATATTGTGACATCATTTCGTACAGTGAAAATATATTGTTTATTTCACTGAGTGATAATATTAGATTTATTTAACTTGAAAACTTTGACATTAGATGCATATACCGGTATACTTATGCATCAAATTTGGACTTGATAAATCATTGCTTTCTATATAATAAATATAGTTTCTACAAGTTGAACGAGAACTAAGTTGATTATGAAATTTCTCACTTCGGGTTAAATAAATTTTGCAAATGTTTGAAAACAAGGCTTGCCAAGTTTTTAAACATTTGAAAATTTATTTAACAAGATGTGAGAAATTTCATAATTAAGGTGTTTAAGTTGTAGAAAATGTTTCTCTAATGACATAATGCAAAACACCAAGGATTATGTTCCGAATAGATTTGGCGGGAAATTTCACGTGAGTTGTTCTCTTACTAGAGACGAGAAATATTTTTATCACAATGGTCAGGAGTTGGTTAAATTTGCTAGAAATTAGTGAATGTAATCGGAGATGATAAATTCAGCGACATTTCCCACTTTTTTCATTTCAGCGACATTATCATTTCAGCGACAAAAAGCATATAAATTCAGCGACATATAATACCATAAATTCAGCGACATTTACCTGTAAAACCAGAAGGTGGAGTAGGAGTTTTTGCAGGATATATATTATTTATAGTGACAAATTTATTGTCCATAGAATAAACGTACCATCTTAAAATTGAGAATTGTTTAGACTATCGAATATAATATCTGTGTACCTTTCTGTATTCGAAGATGGGTGGTCATGGAAGTTTTGTTAAGTCTGTACTCGAACCCACCCATGAGGTCTTCTTTTCGTACTTTTATGATCAATCTGCATTGCTAGGGATTTGTTTTTTCGTGAAATAAAAAATCTATTATACAGTGTTATCTATTTTCGCCTTCAACTACAAAAAAGTTCCAGGCAAGGCAGTCCTGTATTCATTGACGTTAATTTTTACCTTTGAGAACTACCTCTAACTGGTACTCTATCCACTCTATCTGGTATACTTGACCTTATTTGAAAATTTACATCAATGTATATTTACCGGTACTTTATTACTTTATATAAAGTTGTATTATTTCATCCTTTTATATGATTTCTTTAACATTCAGGGTGGCTGAATTCATATATGATACATAGAAAAAACGTCGCTGAATTGATTTACGGAATTACTCAAAATATGTCGCTGAAGTGTTAGTCGCTGAAATGATGGTGTCACTGAGTTTATACGCACCCAATGTAATTTATTGCATACTTGGTAAATATAATGGCATTTTTGTATGCTCAATATGACCGGAAGTGAACAGTCAATATTTTCACACCCTTTATTTTCCCGGGCCATGAAAATAACCGTTTATTTTCCTGTGACATGAAAATATCGACTGTTTACTTCGGGTCATATTGTACTGTCTGAAGTATGTAATAAATATTTTAATACATGGGCATTTCCATATTGGCCTAGTTATCATACCTCGACCCAAATTGGCCCTTGACCTCGTCTCTTGCCAATATGGTAGTCTCGGGATGATAATTAGGCCAATATGGAAATGTCCATGCATTAATCTGTATACAATATTTTTACAGGGATACCAACAGCAGATGAATTAGTGAAGTTTGTAGAAGATATTTTATATCCAATAACTTTTCTACACAACATTGAGGGTATAAATAACTTTACTGCCATACATGATGTAAGTTAACATTGATAAGGCAACAGCTATATCTCACAAAGAAACCTTTCCTCTATAAACTAGATAGTTAACTGAAATATTAAAATATAAACTTGGGTTTGATACTTACAGTAGTCCTCTATCCTTAAGCTATTAAATTTGAGCAAGAACTTCTTAATTTTGTAAATTGGTAGTTTTGAAAATTATTTCTTTATTTAGGTTGGTTAAATCACTACAGGTCGAGTACATGACTAGTGAATTCAACCATCATGTGGTCTTTTTACATGACCGCAAAAAATTTGAGGTCGTATAATGGTATGGTGCTGTCGTTGTTGTCGTTGTCTGTAGACACATTTGTTTTTGGCAAATAACTTAAGTTCCAGTTGATCAATCCTTATGAAATTTTAACACAATGTTCCTTGGCACAAAATGAAGACTTTGAATGGTTTTGGATTTTGTGGCCTCCTCCCATTTTTAAAAAAATGGGCTAAAAAGGGGTAAAATTGGGTGTTTTTACATAATTGGCTGTAGAATTGTTATTATTTATCAGATTTTGATGGGGTTTCTTTCTTTCCAATCAGTAATGTGTCAACAAATTTCACAAATTTTGTACCGTTCATGAGATAAATGAGCACAAAAGGGGCGAATCTCAAAAATTTTATTTTTTTTTCTAGTCTGATTTTAATGCAGCTTTTTTCAATAGATTACTTATGAAAAATTAACATAGCGCTGAACTATTATATTTTTGGTAATTTGTTTCCTTTCCGAGCTATGATGGGCCAAACGCGGCCAAAATTGCAAATGTGCAGATTACGTTAAATTTTTATTTTTCATCGGATTTCGATGGGATTTTTTTTCTTTCCATTCCTCTTGTATTAAACTTTCAGTAGTATGCTACAGATTTTTTGTATCTTTTACTTTTTCAAGCTATAAGGGATCAAAGGGGTCAAAATTGCAATCTTAACAAATGTGTTAAATATTTATTTCTCATTGGCTTTAGATGGAATTTTTTTCTTTGGATCCCTCTTGTTGTAAGCTTTCAGAGTTATGCAAACAGATTTTGTATATCTCTTTATGTTTCTGAGCTAAAAGGGGTCAAAGGGGTCGAAATTGCAATTTTTCCAAATATGTAAATTCTTTTATTTTTAGTCTGATTTTGGCAGGATTTTTTTCTTAGTATTTCTCTTAATGTAAGCTTTCAGTGATATGTCAAAGGATTTATCATAACTCTAACAGAGGGATCAAAAGTGCTAATTTTTATGTTCCCTAGTATGTTTACAGGTAATTACTGTGTCAAGCTCCTAATTATGTCCATCTAGTTACTGTGTCAAGCTCTCTACTGTGTCCACATTCACTTTGTAATTACACTTGCTCAAATTTTAGTGTTCTACATGCTGGGGCTGTATCATGCTTCGCTCGGCGTAGCCCTTTATTATCTGTAGAGATATAATGTGTAAATGTCATTATTATTAGCCTGCTTTAATGATGGAAAGAGCATGCCACATTACATGTATTTGTATATCTACATATATTTTGCATAATAATATTGGAATATGTTTTCACTTTCACAATGTTCACTGTGCATACTTTTTAATTAGAGGAAATCCAATTCATTATTGAATTTGTTGATGAATTTATCTTGCTTTATAAAGCAATGGAATTTTTTTTTAGTACATTCAGTCTTTAATTACCCAGCAATGAACATTATACATATGAGACATTGAGATTTTTTCTTTTTGATTTGGGGTGAAAACAGTTACATGGACATAAATATACTTCTTCAGGTGGGAGTGGGTTAAATCAGTTTCTTCTTTCAGGATAGCAAAGTTTGGATTTTCAACATATGAGCTTCAGTGATTATATTCAAATCAAAATTTTTCATGTAAGAGAGTGAAGAATACAGTGGCAAATTAATAATAGTATAGCAAAAATAGGAAAGAGGGAATTCCGAAAGCAAAAAATCGAAAATCACGACAATTCATATAAATGTTTTACATGTAACACCATGTCACACCCATTTAGATATTGTTAGCTGTATGTCCATGGATGCCTAAGGCCATTTTTATTTTTACTTTTATAAATCTTACAGTCCCTGAACTTTCCATATAATAAAATTCAAAATTCCCGTCATTGATGGACTGGAGACTGCCAGGCGACTGGTGCCGTAGAGATATTGGGTTAAAATCCAGTTCACCCCTTACTTGATTTTCTGGTGTCAATAGCTCTGAAAAGAATTTAATCTTGGAAATAAACATATACATTTCAGATCAACTGTAGTATACGGACAAATAGTGCCAAAGTTGTGGTTACTGAGAGGGAGTAAATCGGCCGCCAGTACTGTAAACGTGGAAATTTTAGCGGGTGTTATTTTCGCGATTTTGTTTGACAAACATTTCGCAAGGGGGTTATTTTCTTGCTCAAGGCCATTCATGTTCGACAATGTCATTGCTTTTACATTGGTCACTTCAAAATTTTCATACTTTTTGTGTGGGGGAAATTTTCGTGCATATTTCTTGATCGCGAATATAGCGAAAATAACCCCCACGCGAAAATTTCCACGTTTACAGTATATAACAACAAGGTTGAAGGGTTGACGGTTGACAGTTTGACAATTTAAGAGTCGACAGTTGATAGGTTAACAGTTAAGAGGTTGACAGTTGACAGGTTGACAGTTAAAATGTCAATGGTTGACAGGTTGACAATGTAAAAGTCGACAGTTGACGGGTTGACAGTTAAGAGGTCGACAGTGGACAGGTTGACAGTATAGAGGTCGACAATTGACAGGTTGACAGTGCAGAGGTAGACAGTTGACAGGTTGACAGTTCATAGGTACTGGCACTGGAACTATAATACTATCCATGCATTATGATACCACGTGTGCCATCAATCATATAAAATCAAATGTTAAAAGAGAACAGTCGGTTAAAAGAGAACAGTTGGCATTACGATGATGTTTCAAAGTCATTTCCGTTATATTTCTAATAGCTAATTTCTTCTTCAAGAGGCTGGTGTTTGGGTTCTCTCTTTCCTACATATGATTGCTTAATTTTAGGAATTATAGTATAATGATATTTGCAAGGGTATATACTATCACAGCAAGCCAAGTAGATCATACTGGCTGCGGTGTTTGAGCATTGAGGTATGCCCCTTCTACTATCAAACATCCATTTTTTACCATCACAAGACCCCGTAGGGATATCGTCTGTCGCAAGGGGGTTCTTAGAACCCCCCTATGCCATACAATACTATCCACGTTGAACTTGCTATCAATGCAACATGATAAATGGACGAAGAAATTGGTCAGTTGCCCAAAAAACAAGAGGCGCCATGGCTAACCCACGCTTGTTTTTAGTCCATAGAAGGGGTTTCAAACATGAAGGTCCATGTTACTTTAGTAGCATTATAATAGATGCACTAGTGTATAATAAATGTTCCCTATATCAGATTCAGTTAAAAAATTACATCTTACTGTCAACTGTCGACCTGTCAACCATAAAGAGTCACTCAAAATATTTCAAATAACATCTCAACCTTCCAACTGTCCGTCTTTTTTGTGTCGACCTATCGACCTGTTAACCCTAAACAATACAAGTTACTGTCAACTGTCCACTTGTCAACTGTATGCTTCAAAAAAAACCTGTTCACCTTCCAACTGTCGACCTATCCACCTTCACCTGTCACAGGGTTCCCACAAGACCGGGAAAACGGGAAAAAGCCGGGAATTTCGTTTGAGGTGTTCCCGGCCGGGAAAAAACCGTGAAATTCCATAAAATTAGAAAAAGACCGGGAGAAAACCGTGAAATTTAATCGTCGAAGATTTTGATTTTAATTTGGGTTAACTCCCTTCGATCATGTGATTTTTCGTCCCCAAAAAAGTTTGTACCCGGAACTTTCGATTCAATGTGTTTTGTATGAAAATAGAATCTAGGTACGAGTATTGATAGTGCCGAACTACTATAAAAAGTCATAGTCTGAATTGCGCTTAACATCACGAGATTTTAACATTGCAATTAAGCGATGAAAAATCATTAACAAATTATGGGGCGTTTCTCGAATATTATTTGTTTTTCTACTAGTCAGCATGGCGATGCTCGATTATAGCTTCCTCACAATACGAACACTCTGATCAATAATTGCTTGGGTCAGAACACCCGTGTAGAACATGTCCCACCTGATTAACTACATTTGTACTTCCTTTTAGCGAAAAAAAAAAACGTTAAAAATCTCAATAAATATTCGAAGTCGGTTATGCCTAGAATTGAAATTCCACAGTAGAATCTATTAATTATGTTATATTCACCGGAAAGTGATACACGCGTAGAGCAACAGATAAGCTGCGTATTTGCAAGATTACGCAATTAAAATAAATGAGAACCCAATTTATTCTCTTTGACATGCGTCTAGTAACCAATTTAAAACACTTAACTCAAATATTTCTGGAACAATGAGTTTTCACCCAATTCTATCATGGAGAGTTGCGTAGTTTCACCCATTTGTAGCCAAATCTTCTTAGTGTTAGCAAAACCGGTAAATTGAACCGTGTCCCTGTCGTTTGATTTTTGGTGCCGGGTAACAGTGAACGATTTTGAGAGTAAAATGGACCGAAAATTGAAACCGTCTTCGTAGAGGTGTTTATTACCACTACGGATTTTCAATTAAAAATACGCACAACGGATTCGCATTGCAGATATACGGTATATTCATTCAAACTGGAAATACAAGATACTTAGCAATCAGTGTTAAACAAGAAAACTTCTGATGGAAAAACAAAGTTGTGGTGGGTCTCGTTCAAAACAATGCTACATTAGGCATCTCCAGGTGGTGAGATGATGAATGCCCTATCTATGTAGGGTAGTTGGACCATAATACAGAAATAAACAATGAAAGGATATGGAGTACATGCAAAGGACATAACAAAGTATCTACAAGGGAAAGCCTGAAGACAAACTTTCAAAAAACAAAACGTCACTCTCTTTGAAGTATAAAAACCATATATGTGCTTCTCGTACACTGAAGACCCATTAAGGGAGGGGGTTATAAAAACAGCTATTTTCCCGCCCCTACCCATTTTCCCCATTTTCCATTGGCAGTTATAACTCGATGCCCATGGCATGAAAAAGAAAGGAAATGGGGTAAATGTCAAGGAGACAACATCCCATAACTCTTTCTTTAAGTCTTTCTACTTTTACTAATATTTTATTTGGATTGATGTATTTGACCCCTCCTTAATATCTCGTAGAAGTGCAGACTCACTAAGAACAGCATGGAAGGCTTAATTTCCTGCCCCTACCCATTTCCTCTGTTTTCAAGTGTACGTGGGGTTGACAGGATACTAGTATAATATGGAATTCCTAACCGACAAACTGTGTGGAGAAAATACACACCTAATGCAGTAGAAAGAACTCTCCTATATTTCATGAACAAGAGCATATACACAAGGGGTCCTATGGAAGGCTAAATTTCCTGTCCCTACCCATTTCCTTTTTTTCCATTCTTTGTAAAATTTTGTTGCCCCGATTGCCCATTCCTTCTTTATATCTTTCTTCTATTACTTGTGATTTTTCAATTGGTTAGCTTGTTCTCTTCCTTGCATAGCTGAAAAGTTGCTCACTGTACCTAACAGTCTAATTAATCAATCAATCAAAACAATGAAGTAGAAAAAAGCTGGATAAAATTGATATGATCTTCACCATGGCAAAACATCAAACAATGACATTACCAATTTATATGCATGGACGATGCTCGATCTTTTTCAATAACGCATGATTAAAATTTATTACTTGCAATTGATCCTTTTGATAGATGACGACAATTTTTAATAATAATATCACATGTATATTTTCTTTTCTAACATAAAAACCCAATATACTACTGCTCTAAGGGGTGGAAACCCACCTCATTTTAACTGTCAGGGTTGAACATATATGGCTTTACCTGGGAAAATTTTTATAACCCGATTGATGACAAAAGTAAGAGTGAAATTACCCAATTAGTCAATTCTTATCTGGAGCTGTGGACACGGTAATAATTAAATACACGAGCCTATCTAAAATACAAGTTTGATGAAAATGTATATACGCTTGTCAATTCAGTGTTTGAATTTAATTTGGAGATCAATAGTTCAAAAGAAAAAATACGTTTTTCACAATTTAAGGAATCTGAACCTTTTTCCCATTATCCGTGCTTGCAGAAGAAACTAAATACGTTTCCAGCATGTTTTTGTGTAAACTTTAAGGTAAAATATATTACACAATGTATGAAAAATAAATTCTTTATAATCTCCCAATGAGTGAAGGGTTGTTACAGTAAATATCACGATCATTTAAATTTTGACCTCCATATTGAATGTTCTGTCCTTGTTCTATGCAATTCGATTATCAATGTTTCATAGAACAGATAGAACATGTCCTGAAAAGGATAATTGAGCTCGGCCCATGAGACTTTAAACAAGGAGAGATTACATGTACTTCATAGTAAGTTCAAAGAGACAGTCTCTTAGCTAGTTTGACTAGATTTTCTCATGCAGAAGCAATGAGTTTGTTCGAGCAAGGACCTTGAAAATTATAGGAAAGACCTTGAAAACTCCTTGAAAAGTCCTTGAATTTGATTACAATAATGTTGTGGGAACCCTGCTGTCAACTGTCGACCTATCCACCTTCCACCTGTTGACCTGTTAACCTTCCAACTTTCCAAATGTCCACCTATTTTGTGTCGACCTGTCAACTGTCAACCTGTCAACTGTCGACCTGTCAACCTTAAACAATACAAATTACTGTCAACTGTAGACCTTCCAACTATTAACTTTACAAATTATTGTCAACATTGGAAATGTTAACCTTAAACAATACAATTTATTGTCAACTGTCGACCTGTCAACCATTGGCATTCACACTTAAAATTACTCAGACCTTGAAATATAAAAAAAAGTTCTAAATACGTTCATTTGTGTTTTGCGTATGAATATTGAACAAAACTGGGAACTTTTCGTCTGTATACTACAGTTGAGCCTACATTTCTACCTTTGCAGCTCACTTTGCAATGCATATATTATCATTTATATATAGAGAGCTGCTTGCAACACTATTTTCTGTTTTTGCTTTTAGCACAGATGTTCAGCTGGTTTGTCACAAAATTTTAATTATGAAAATCAATTATTGTATTTTCAGAACATTGCAATAGGATACTTTGACATGACAACACCAACACCTCCAGGCCTTAAGACATATTATATATCAGCTATGAGAATGATTGAATGGAGTAAGTAAATTTATCAAAGTATATATCTGTCTGTAGCTGAGACAAGAGGTTTAATCTCTGAGATTTTGAGGATGTTTTGATATTAAATATTGTATAAGATCTTAAATGTTCAAAGACATTATGCTAGAAAGTTGTCAGCAGAATAGCATCATGGTACATTTACTTTTTAGATGCAGACCTACTCAACAATTTTTAAGTTTTTTTTTGTTCAGAAATTTGTATGTTGTAAGTTTGTATTTACTGATATTGGGCCTTTAAGCTTTGTTAAATTTTGAATTTTACCAGGAAGTAGCATTTTGTGCAAAATGTTTGACATTTTTAGCAAAAATTTAAATGTTATAATCCTGAGGCGTTGTGTTTGTCGGGAAATTTTTGGACTAGTCTTGCAGTCTTTATTGTGAATTCTTGAGTCACATGATGAGACTTACAGAACAATGAAGTGTAGTATACTGACATTCAGGTCTCACAATCCATTCAACAGATACAATTATGAGAAACTAGATGGACATATGAGTAAGGAGTGAGAGAGGGTGTTTAAGGATGCTCGCTGGTCACGATTTGGTATTTATGTCAGATTTTCGGACTTCTCTGGTTATATCCATTCAAAATCATTATAATTTTTTGCCAACGAACCAGAATATTTTGTTTGATAAAATCATTTTATACCGCTTTAGTAGCATTCTGGCAAAATATCATTAAGTCCTATTCATTTTGTCACATTCGTTCAAAGATATACATTGCATATGCTAAACCTATGAAAAATTCAGAGGAGTTCAGTTTCTCGCCAAATTTTTAATCACTTATATCTCAAAAACAACATCAATAACCTATCAATTTTTTCACTTAAATTACTTCTTTTTAGCTCACCTGGCCAAAGGCCATGTGAGCTTTTGCCATCACTCGGCATCCGTCGTCCGTCCGTCCGTCCATTAACTTTTATTCAAAGATCTTCTCCTCTGAAACTACTGGGCCAATACTAACCAAACTTGGCCTGAATCATCACCAGGGTATGCTCTTTCAAGTTTGTGAATTTTATGTCCGTAGATCAAACAACATGGCCGCTGTTACTAAAAATAGAACATAGGGGTAAATTGCCGTTTTTTTGCAAATTACTCGAAAACCATTACAGATATCAAAATTCTGACAGGAGTAAAAATGATCAGCTTGATGAGATCTACCTGCCCTGCAATTTTGGAGAATATCCGTTTACCCGTCTTGGAGTTATTGCCCCTTTTCTGTAAAATTTTCAGTTTTTCGTTACTTCTGGTCTTATATATTGAAATTGATAGAAGATAGAAGTGAAGTTTGTATAACAAAAATGGTCAGCATAGTAAGATCTACATGTCCTGCAATTTTGAAGAAAATCTGACAACCCACATAGGAGTTATTGCCGCTTTTTCTTTGAATTTTCACAATTTTTGAACGTTTTTACTTTTATTTCAAAAACTGTTTGAGATAAAGGTTAAATGTTAATTGCAAAAGTGTTGAAGTTTTCCAGAACTACAATTTCTACATATGTCCAGCAGGTTCGCATCTCATCCAAGATGGCCAACAGCGGGGAAGATAGTTTAACATAGGACCCTATGGGAAATGCATTCAAAGATCTTCTCCTCTGAAACCACTGAGCCAATGGGGACCAAATTTTGTCACAATAGTCTTTGGGTGGTCCCCTTTAAAGTTTGTGATTTTTAGCGTTTGTACCTCACTCAAGATGGCTGCCAGCTTGGAGCACAGTTTAACATAGGGACCCTATGGGAATGGTTTCAAATGTCTTCTCCTCTGAACCCATTGAGCCAATTGGAACCAAACTTCGTTACAATTGTCTTTAGATGTTTTCCTTCAAAGTTCGTGATTTTATGTTCATACTTCATTCAAGATGGCCGCCAGCAGGGAACATAGTTTAACATAGGGACCCTATGGGAAATGCATCCAAAGATCTTCTCCTCTGAAACTACCAAGCCAAATTGAACCAAACTTGGTCACAATAGTCCTTGGGTGGTCCCCTTTAAAGTTTGTGATTTTTACGTTCTTACCTCATCCAAGATGGACGCCAGCGTGGAACATAGTTTAACATAGGGACTCTATGGGAAATGCATTCAAATGTCTTCTCCTCTGAACCTACTGAGCCAATTGGAACCAAACTTTGGTACAATTGTCTTTGGGTGATCCCTGCCAAGGTTTGTGATTTTTAGTTTGTACCTCATCCAAGAATGAAAATGTAACATCTGCTGAACTGATTTATAGTATGAATGTGACAATGAATAAAACCAGTGACCAGGTGAGCGATACAGGCTCATGTGAGCCTCTAGTTCAATTTTCTAACAAAAAATTACATTTATTTGAAATCCTATTTATTTTCAAATTGACCAGCGAACATCCTTGACAGGGCAAATGATTCCTGCAATGTATCATACCTGCCAACTTTCACGATTTTGGCGTGATCTACACGATTTTAACCTTCTGTCACGATGTCACAATCGTGAAACAAAAATTTGGCATAAAACACGATTTTGAAGAAATTCACACAAAAAATGTTTGTTTACACGATTTTGACCGTTGAAAGGGAGATAATCCAAATTCTCGAAAGGGAGTTAACCAGATTCTCGATATTAGCCAATCAGAATCGGGTTTACATATTTGCGTGAAAAACAGCTGATTGGAGCCGGCGTGTAAACAATCGTAAATATGACGAGTTTGGTTGATTTTTTGTTGATTTTAAGGCTTCGGCGACGTAAATAAAGTTATGTTAATTGATGGATCACCGGCAATCATAGTGAACAGTTCTTGAGTTATGAATCAAAGTTCACAATCCCTGATACAACGAGTTGCAAGCACCACACTGGACAGTTTCGTGGATGGCTGTGCGAGTGACTATGTCGTTGCAAGTTCCCCGTTCTGCAGAGTTTGCATAGTTGAACTGAGTAGCATTAACGACATTAACAAACATTTTGGTACTGTAATGCAAAAAATATTTAAAAAATATGTAATGCTTGCTTTATTTATAGAATATTGGAATAAAAGGAGAAATGAAGTAAATGTTCATCAGGCAAATAATAAAGGAGAGAGAGAATGGTTGCATTAACAAATTTACAATCTTTAATTTTCCTGAAAACAGTCAACTGTAAATTCAAATAACAGCAACATTATGATTAACAGCAAGCACTGCTTTTTGTTTCCCTTTAACAGTTAAAACTAAGTTAAAATTTAACAGAACATAAAACACCAAATGGTCCAAAAACAGTTCACAACTGATTTATTTGAGAATCAACAGAAATGCCCATAACACAATAAAATAGGAATGTCTTGCCTCCCTCAATAAAAAGTAAAGTCTGCTATAACACCTAGATGTTTGTATTTGATAAAAAAAAAGAGCATCAAGTATAAGACAAAAAAAAGCAAAAAAAAAATTTTTCGTGCAAAACGCCGCGAAATCTCACACGACTGAAAAGGAAGGTCGCGCATAAAAACCCCCATGGAGATTTTCAAAAGTTGGCAGGTATGATGTATGTACCACCTGTCATGTAAGAAATGAAATGTCTAAAGTTAAATCATAGCCAGGAACAAGTCAAGTCACATATTCCGATGGTCAAGTAAGTTGCAAAAGTTTCATTTCAAAGAGGTATAATTTTTAATGCAAAGCCTACATTCTAAAAGACTTTCCATAGAGAAACATTGTTGATAATTGATTGACATTGTATGTAGAACAATTCATTGACTGCACTGTCCCTGAGATGATTTAACATTTGATCTGAAAGTTTCATTTTTAAGCAAACAATCAAATGTAAAATCCTCTTATGGCAGTGCTGCCAATCAGGTATTCTATATACCCCTTCAATAAGGACAATGTGTAAAGTGTGTTTCCTGTTCTTTCTCCCTAGGCATTATTTTTTAACGCCAGCTTGATGTGTAAAATAACATCTTTTAAAATGAAACTTTTCCCACTCACTTGACTGTTGCAATAGTTAACATGAAGTATCTCAGTACTAGATATGGTCAACAAAAATTTTAAAATATCTGCAGACAGGCTCTGTAACTTGTCTTTGCCATACATTAGACACATCTCTGTTTAAAGTACTTTTATTCTGGACACCAATTTTCATGGTTTTCATAAAATGCACTTTTTTGTGTGTACTTAAATTCGTGGTTTCGAGTCCTGTGCATTACACCTCTAGGGAAAAATGCATTTCGTTGGGAACTTAATTTCATAGTTTAAGCGAACCACGAAATCCACAAAAATTGGAACCCCACAAACAATTGTACTTTCACAGTATTTACCAGAAAAAAAATTTCTGGTAAAGTCTTCTTCACAGTTATATCATTGTTTGTACCTAATTTTTTATACCCCACCACACGAAGTGGCATGGTATTATGTGATACCCTCAGTCGTGTGTCCGTCCGTCCGTTTGTCCGTCCGTCCATCCGTCCCCTGAAGGTTTCAGACTGATAACTTGTGAACGAAATTACACAAGGTCTTCAAACTTGGTATTCAAGTTGTTTACCACAAAACTCAGGTCAAGTTTGATTTTGGGTTCAGAGGTCCAAGGGGTTCTGGAGTTATGCCCCTTGAAACTTTGAAATTTTGCNCAGGGACTTCAAACTTGGTATGTAAGTTGTTTATTACAAAACTCAGGTCAAGTTCGGTTTTGAATTCAGAGGTTCAATTGGTTCTGGAGTTATGGCCCTTGAAACTTTGAAATTTTGCAAATTTTAGGGTTTCCGACTGATAACTTGTGAACGAAATAACACAAGGTCTTCAAACTTGGTATGTAAGTTGTTTGCCACAAAACTTCAGGTCAAGTTTGATTTTGGGTGCCGAGGTCCAAGGGGTTCTGGAGTTATGCCCCTTGAAACTTTGAAATTTTGTAAATTTTAGGGTTTTGTACTCATAACTTGAGAAGGAAATAACATACTGTCTTCAAACATGGTATGTAAATTGTTTACCACAAAACACAGGCCATTTTTAATTTTGGGTTCAGCGGTACACATCGTTGTGGAGTTATGCCCCTTTGAACTTAGAAATTTTGTGAAACGTGGCAGGGTTTCATGTAATCCACCATTACTATTTTTATATTATATCAGATAAATCTTTCCAGTAAAATTTCATCTTTATAACATTGAAGTCTCTCATAAATGTGAAGACATATATTATTGTATATTTCAGATCATCTGCAGCCTGTAAAGTTTTGTATTGTCAATAAACCAGAATTGTCTGAACTGTTAGGAATGAATGATACAAAACAATTTGTACTACTTAACCTGAATGGTTCCTCTGTAAGTCTTCTAAAGATATTTTTAAGTGATTTATAAGTTACACTTTAAGACATATATGCACAGAATTTGAAACTTAATTTACACTTATAATACAACAGTTAACTGGGAAATTTTGACACTGCCTTTTTTGCAGTTTAAAAATAAATTTTATTTTACAGTCTAGAATTTGTGGTTTTTGTTCGAGCTAACTTATCATCCAATTGCATCAAAATATTCAAGAAAGTTTTATTTTGCGCTTCATTCCCTAAGGAGGCTCTCACCTGGTGTTGTTTATATCAAGGATTTCTGGAAACCTATTCAAACTGATTAATGGTGAATAAAAGGATATGGAGTAAATGCACATGAGACAAAGTCTCTACAAATACATAGTAAAAAACAAGCAAAGGAACAACACTTTCATTGTTGTTCTTCATCTTGAAGTCACCATGAGGCCATCAACAATGAGCTTTGCTCATACCTCATAGTAAGTTCAAGACGGCCCCTAGCACCAGTTTAAGCAGAATTCTTTGCTAATTGTCGAGCAACGCTACATCCATGTCTTTCTTGGTCATCGGTGCGGGATTGTCAACAAACATCAATTAAACTGGCAAAGTGCTCATACAATCACTGTCATCCTTTGCCCGACAAAAGCACTAGTGTCTTAAGCTAGTGGACAACTACAACATATAGACAAACACAGGGCACTCATCAAGTCGAATGTAAGAAAACTTGGCGTTATAAAATAGTGAGATGTGGGCACTTAAAACAGGTGGTCTGGATTACATTTCGAAAATTACAAAAATAATTGCCAAAATTTGAAAGTATCAATAGTATATCCATATGAGAAATTCTCTCATGCACAAATACACCATAACTGAAAAATACAGAGAGCATACATCTCTCGCACGGGGAATCGTTTTACGGACTCCACACTGCAGGAGAGACAAACTCCAGTCGTTAATTGTGAATAAAAGGATATGGAGTAAATGCACATGAGACAAAGTCTCTACAAATACATGGTAAAAAACAAGCAAAGGAACAACGCTTTCATGGTTGTTCTTCATCTTGAAGTCACCATGAGGCCATCAACAATGAGCTTTGCTCATACCTCATAGTAAGTTAAAGACGGCCCCTAGCACCAGTTTAAGCGAAATTCTTTGCTAATTGTGGAGCAACGCTACATCCATGTCTTTCTTGGTCATGGGTGCGGGATTGTCAACAAACATCAATTAAACTGGCAAAGTGCTCTTACAATCACTGTCATCCTTTGCCCGACAAAAGCACTAGTGTCTTAAGCTAGTGGACAACTACAACATATAGACAAACACAGGGCACTCATCAAGTCGAATGTAAGAAAACTTGGCGTTATAAAATAGTGAGATGTGGGCACTTAAAACAGGTGGTCTGGATTACATTTCGAAAATTACTAAAATAATTGCCATAATTTGAAAGTATCAATAGTATATCCATATGAGAAATTCTCTCACGCACAAGTACACCATAACTAAGTCTCTACAAATACATGGTAAAAAGCAAGCAAAGGAACAACGCTTTCATTGTTGTTCTTCATCTTGAAGTCACCATGAGGCCTTCAACAATGAGCTTTGCTCATACCTCATAGTAAGTTCAAGACGGCCCCTAGCACCGGTTTAAGCGGAATTCTTTGCTAATTGTCGAGCAATGCTACATCCATGTCTTTCTTGGTCATGGGTGCGGGATTGTCAACAAACATCAATTAAACTGGCAAAGTGCTCTTACAATCACTGTCATCCTTTGCTGTCATGATTAAGCATTGTAGGCTTAATGAAATGGTGAAAAGCAGAAATATATAGGTCCGTGTGCTTTTAACAGAGATAGACTACTTTAAAAATTTGGCGGGAAATGGATTTCTCTGGATTATCCCTTAATTTAACATGACTATTTTTTGTCTAAAAGCCAGGAAGTTGTATCAAGAATTTTATGAAAACTTGCCAGTTGTCTTAATTTGACCTATAGAAGACATTCATGAAATAAAAAGTGGAGGTCCATGTGCAAAAATCTTTAAGCCATTTAACTGGATAAAACCAGAGGAGTTCTGAAATCTGACACAAATTCAAAAATTTGATGAGTGAGCCACCTTAATGCAAAATTAGCAAAAATAAACCTGTCGCCATATTTCCCTGTGTATTGTCTTTATGATGTACATTTGAATTGCATTTTTTACCCAAGTCACTATGTGCACAAAGATACATGTTTAATCATAAGCATTTTAAGTAATAAAGTGTGTTTATTTGCTTTGTACGTATTTGTATATCACTCTGTGCATATCACTATTTTAGAGTTATTTCATATGATATTTCCCAATGATTTGTTAATAATATCAAAGGATGTTAACATGACTTGCAATTAAGGATGTTTGCTGGTCAAGGTTATGAATTTCTATCAGATTTTTGGACTTCTTTGATTTTATACATTAAAAGCTTAATAATATTTTGCCTGGTGACTCACTTATTTTTTCCATAATTTCATTTGATATACCTTTTGGAGAAGTCTTACAAAGTTTTTTTCAATTGGTCTTATTTTGTCAAATTCATTATGGATAATTCTAATATGATGTCCTTTAATCTCCTTGTGTCCATAACCCTGGTAAAATCTGCATATACTCGTGGGTATTGTCATCACAATCGACAGTACTTTTGATAGCTTCATAGACAGTTTGAGGACAATTTTTGCAGCATCATAGAACAAAACTTCATACTTTATGGGGTGAAATGGCTGTTTCATCTCTTTTGTACCCTGTAAGTGTCATATTAGAATCAAAATAATTCACGAGAGCGTGAATATATATTGATTTTTCCACAGATTTGCCCTTTTTGCCTATATTTTACCCCTCGCATACGCTCTGGGTAAAATATTTGCCATAAAGGGCCAACCCGTGGTAAAATCACCATACATTCACACTCCCATAATTATTTCTTAAACATTTCCCATGTAAAACCTATGAAAAATGCAGAGGAGTTTAGTTCCCCACCATTTTTTGTACATTTGTATCTCAAAAATAACATTGGTAAGTTATCAATTTTTTATACATGCCACACGAAGTGGCGAGGTATTATGTGATACCCTCAGTCGTGTGTTCGTCCGTCTGTCTGTCCGTCCATTGGTCCCCTGAAAGTTTCCGACTGATAACTTGTGAACGAAAAAACACAAGGTCTTCAAACTTGGTATGCAAATTGTTTATCACAAAACTCAGATCAAGTTCGATTTTGGGTTCAGAGGTCCCAGGGGTTCTTGAGTTATGGCCCTTGAAACTTTGAAATTTTGTGAATTTAGGGTTTCCGACTGATAACTTGTGAACGAAATTACACAAGGTCTTCAAACTTGGTATGCAAGTTGCTTACCACAAAACTCAGGTCAAGATCGATTTAAGGGCCAGAGGTTAAAGGGGTTCTGGAGTTGTGCTGCTTGAAACTTTGAAATTTTGCAAATTTCAGGGTTTCGTACTCATAACTTGTGAATGAAATAACATACTGTCTTCAAACTTGGTATGTAAATTGTTTACCATAAAACACAGGCCAAGTGTAACTTTGGGTTCAGCGGTACACATAGTTCTGGAGTTATGCCCCTTTTAACTTAAAAATTTTGTGAAATGTGGCAGGGTATCATTTAATGCACCATTACTATTTTTTGGCTTAATTTTCTAACAAAAAATCATGTTTAATTGAAATCCTTGTTATTTCAAAATTGACCAGCAAACATCCTTAATTTCTTAGGACTTTTTTATAGCTATATACCAATGTAACTAAATTTATTTTCTGCAGATGGCCATTTCTACAAGTTATTGCAGGTTTTTTTTAGCAGTCCTAGATTCTGTGAAAAAAGTCTTTTCCAATAAAATTAGTTCGAAATCATGCAAAATTCCGAAAATCTGTACGATTTTAGTGAACATAACCTTACTATCACAGCCAAACTTTTACAATAGGGCTACAGATTTCATAAATTGTTGAATACATAGTAGATGCGAACATTTGCATTTCTCTCAAACAGCTTATTACTAATGACACTTCTACTCCTCGTTTTTATGGAGATGTTGTTCAAAGATGCCAAAAAGTAATTATAAAAAATCCACAAAAACTGGTACATGTACCTAATTTACATTCTTTATGTAATATTCTTTATGTAATAGGGGAAATCGACAAAATATTCTGCTTGCATACGTTCAGTTAGCTTTGAGATGTAGTGACCTGATATTGCCGATGTCTACTGAAATATATGATGATTCTTGACAAAACCCTTCGGGAAGTTTTGAGTTTAATTTTTCCTCCAAAGTGCAACAGTGTTTTACCAGCAGTCTAGGCGTCTTGAGCCAGCAGGCAGATTAGTTGCGAGCACCCTTGACCTATCTTTAAAAATTACTTAGTGTCATTTTTTCTCCTTTCAAGATTGTGGTCATGGAGTTAGTATTCTACCTGTATTGGGTTTAATTTGTATGTTTATTACTTGTATAGTATAGGGGAACTGGACAGAGAAAGAGGAGGTTTGGGTACCCATAAACTTTTTAACCCTAGCTATCGCTTGGTTTTGCTAGTGCCAGTACCACTGGTGTTTTGCTAGTGCCGGTCTGGCTGTCCCAAGTTCCTATAGTTGTTTATGTTTGTCTTTTGCCTTATCTGTGTTCTTCCTGTGTAGTTCCGTTGCATGTAATTGTGATTTTCAGTCATTGTAGATGTTTCCTGTTGTCCTTATTTATTTCATTCACATTTATCTCTAAATTCTGGTTTCCTAATGACCATATATTTTTGGCATAAAATGTTTCAAAGTGAGTCTTTTCCAAAATTCTCTGATGAACATCTGGATTGGTAAAAAAGTAATTATAACATGTTCATTTGAATTGTAAGCTACTAGTATATCATTAGGCATGTTCTTGTAATTAGATCACAAGCCTTGCAGTAAATAGAAGGACATATATTACATTGTACAACAAGTTATTTTACTTTATTTCAGATTTACCCTTTACAAAATAATTTTACTTCTGAGAGTATCATAAAGTGGATAAATGAGCACATGTATGAGGTGAGAAAATTATACGTAGAAAACAATATATACGTAAACTGTAACTATATATATATTAATGAGATTTTGCTACCTATCCAGAATTTCTTTTCCAAAATTTTTCAGAATTCAACCTACCATATGAACCAATGCACCTGTTATTTTTAGCTCACCTGGCCAAAGGCCATATGAGCTTTTGCCATCACTGGGCGTCCATCATTTGTCTGTCCATTAACTTTTATTGAAAGATCTTCTCCTCTGAAACTACTAAGTCAATACTAAGCAAACTTGTCCTTAATCATCACCAGGATATGCACTTTCAAATTTGTGAATTTTATGTCGGTAGACCAAACAACATGGTCGCTGTTACTAAAAATAGAACATGGGGGTAAATTGCTGTTTTTTTCAAATAACTCGGAAACCGTTACAGATATCAAATATCTGGCAGGAGTAAAAATGATCAGCATGATGAAATCTTCCTACCCTGCAATATTGGAGAATATCCGATAAACCGTGTTGGAGTTATTACCCCTTTTCTGCAAAATTTCTGGTTTGTGTTTACTTTTCGTCTTGTATATTGAAAATGATAGAAGATAGAGGTTAAGTTTAAATTACAAAAATGGTCAGCATAATAAGATCTACATGTCCTGCAATTTTGAAGAAAATCTGACCACCCATTTAGGAGTTATAGGCCCCTTTTCTTTGAATTTTCACAATTTTTATACGTTTTTACTTTTATTTCAAAAACTATTTGAGATAGAGGTTAAGTTTGACTTGCAAAATTGTTAAGTTTATCAAGGACTACAATTTCTACACATGTCCAGCAGGGTCATTTCTCATCCGAGATGAGCGCCAGCAGGGAACATAGTTTAACATAGGGACCCTATGGGAAATGCATTCAAAGATCTTTTTCTCTGAATCTACTGAGACAATTGGAACCAAACTTGGTCACAAGAGTCCATCGGTGGCCCCTTTCAAAAATTTGTGATATTTATGTTCATACTTCATCCAAGATGGCTGCCAGGGGGAAACATAGTTTAACATAATGACCATATGTGAAATGCATTTTAAGATCTTCTTCTCTAAAAATAATGAGCCTATTGGAACCAAACTTGCTCACAATAGTCCATTGGTGGTCCCCTTCAAAATTTGTGATTGGCCACCGGGGGAAACTTAGTTTAACATAATGACCCTATGAGAAATGCATTCAAAGATCTTCTCTGAAACTACTTAGCCAATGGGAACCAAACTTAGTCACAATAGTCCTTGGGTGGTTTCCTTCAAAGCTTGTGACTTAAGTTAGATGGCAACAATCTCAGAAACTGTAACATCTGGTGAACTGATGTATAGTATGGATAAGAATGGGTGGTCTCTTGGTAACAATGAATAAAACAAGTCACCAGGTGAGAGATACAGGCTCATGTGAGCCTCTAGTTAAAGCTTGAAAACCTATGATTTTACAGATTTTAGAAATAGCTTATTTTGCAACTTGTTCATTACTTTAGTCAGATTGAAACTAAGCTTCCAAGATAGCCTTTTTACACGATGAAGTTATGCAACTTGTTTTATTTTGTTTGTTTCAGAATTTGGTGAAATGGATTTCTGTTCCTGGACATAAAAGTCTTAAATTGTCAATGTATTTGGACAAAGGTCCTACCTTATTGGTGTTTGCACCAATCAACAGACTTCATGCTGTTAACTTCTATATACTGGTTGTAAGTGTTGTAATATAATCCATATATCAGGTGTAATAAATTTGCAATAAGGTGTTTCACTGCTCAGGTTTTTGACTTTGTGTCAGATTTTCAAATCTCTTTTTTTTATACATCATAATGCATTTAATGTTTTGCAGCCCGCTTTTCCATTCAAAATTTGATTTGATACATCCCAAAAAGTTTACTAAAATTGAAAACTGGGGGCCGGGCAATATGTCATTTGTGTGACATCATATCATTTGTGATATTGGCTATGGATCTAGAATAATGGAAGTTTTGTTTCTGATAAGAAGAATATTTGTGACAATAATGGACGAGCCAACTTGTGGGCAAGTCCATTATTGGAAACAATATTTGAAGTATCAGACCCAAAACTTCTATTATTCTTTTTATCAGTAATTAATTGATTTCAATCAGTAACGTAAACCATCCCTAGGCTGTCAGGGTTTGGCACTTTTCCATACAGTATGAGGATATGACGACTTAAAGACAGAGTGTTTATACTTAAAAATCAAGAAAAAATATCCTGGATGTGAGTTACCTCGGACTTTAGGCATCAAAATGTTCAGAAATATGGTTAAATATTGGCGAAAGTCACAAGAGGTCCGCCTGATGACTTCAAGACAGTCACGTCTTTTAGTTGTCATACACCCTGTCCATAGGCCGTCATGAAATTTTCTTGCCGTCCAGAGGCCGGCAAGACATTTAATTTTGGAAAAAAAATGCCACAAAAAATTTAATGGGAACTTAATTTTGTTTATTTTTTTAAATAAATTTCAAACTTGGCATATGCATAAGGTAAAGTAATTGGCACACCTACAATCTGACTGGTTAGGTCATTTCACATATTCACCGGGATGTCACTTAATAAACCATGGGACCTGACACGTTCAAAACTCTTGCTATAGGATGACTTTTCGCTATAAATATCTAGCTAAAACAAGGACCTGCATTGCTAAAAGTTGAAATCCCCGTTTTGCCATATACACATTTGGCGGACCAAGTGGGGGGGTTAGTATAAAATAAAATAGTGATCAATTTAGGCAAAAATGATAAAAATATGTCGAAAACAAGATGAAACCCTTTTTCTGAAGCCCTGATCCACCATTACTGAACCCCTGATCCACTGTTATACACTAAAATATTAACTCTTTACACTCCGATCTGAGCATCAGCTGAGACCTATCCTTTAATTCTATCGTAAAGTCATTCTAGGAAAGTCTTTTTTGCTAGCCTGAAACTGATAATGTTGCGCTAGTTTGGCTGCTTTATATGAAAGTTTTTTTTCGGATTCCTTGGTTCTTTAGACGGAAGTTGAAACAAAAACACATGTGTCGGAACAGATTTTTGTTCGATCTGATATTCAGAATTATTGCAAACTACAAGGTCAGAGGTCAGAAACCACTTAAACGACACATGGCCTTGAAGTGATCTATATATTAAATATAAAAAGTCCACCCGAAAAGACAAAAAGTTATTGCCAAGACTTGACTTTGTCATGTAGAAAACAATAATATGGCCTTGAAGACAACAATCAAAGTCAAATGTCACCAACCATGGTACATAACACATCCTTTTGAAGTGATCTATCAACGTGCCTAATACCAAAGCCTACCAGTCACATTTTTGTAGTGGACACACGGACTGAAGGACAGAAAAATAACTACAGGAAGTGCGCCGCTTTGTAGCGCTCCTAATGAAATATCTGACAAAGGAAAGAAACCTAAATACATTGACAAGAACATGTTGAAGGGGTAAGAATAACGTAAGCTCAAATGCATATCATAGACCAAAGCTTTGAAAGATGCAGAACCAGCTCTTGATTATGTGTTACTTAGGTCCATACATGTAGGTAATTCAAAGTACCACTTTATGAAGTTCATACTTTGTTTTTTATGGGTTGTATTTTAGCTGTTATATTGCATTATTCGTATACACCACCAGATTCATCTTTCGAAAAAATTGTTCAAGAATATTTTTTTGCAACTTTTTAAAAATTTTTGCCTAAATTCTACACGAAAGCCCCGGAACTCCCTCTGGGTCCACCTTTAATCTACCCTTACCACATGCATATTTAGTCATTATTATTTAAAATTATATGCTAATTTTCAGTGCATGATATAATATGTGAAACTGGCAAAACATCTATTTATATATAATTGTATCCCTCAGACAAAGGATTGTCCTTCCGTACTGCATATTGTACCTAATATGGACGTTAACCTAGAACATAACAATCGAACATGAGGAGAATATAGGTCACCACGATTTTATATAAACAGGATGGTGCCATACTAACAAAAACATATCTGTTCGTAGAATATCTTTAGTTCAATAAAATTTACTTATTTACTTACTTACTGAGGTATTCCATATATGATATGTATCTTTACCATTGTGGCGGACGAACGGATAAACGGATGGACGGACATGAAAAAACACAAAATGACCCGTCCACAAGCATAAATATGTTTAAAAGGTAATTTGTTGTGCATTTGTCAAATATAAATCACATCAGAGTTGAGGAATAATTGGCAGACCTTAAGTCGTCTGTATCGTCTTAGAGTCGTCACTGAATTTCAAAGCTATTTTTGATATTGTGGTGAAGTAGAGGACTTTTATTGTTTATTCTTATTGCGGAGAAACTATTCTTTGATTGAATAGACATAAAGGGAGTGTTTCACACTTCAAAATGGCGAGTCAGTGGTCAATTGCCCAAACCATGCATTTTTCCATTTATGCGTCGCCCATAAAAGCATCACCACCATTTTCATAGTGGCTCTAATCATTCAGTCTCATGGCATAAATGGGGTATTTTTCTTACAAACAGGTCATAACATATAAAAAAAGATACTTGAGGCTTGAAAAGAAACCATCCAAAAATAGTCTATTGTGGAAAAAGAAGCGAGAATAATGCCAGATTTCTGGATGACGACTTTGAGATGGTGACGACCTCGGGACGGTTTACGTTAGAACAAATTTGAAAACAAAAAACAAAAAAAAAACCATGAAATCGGGAAATTAACTATTGATAGGTAAGGCATTGGTACGATCCTACCAGTATTGTAGATGTAGATTTCTTTATACCGTATAAGTGTTTTTTTCGTGGGTCACAAATTTTGCGATTTAAAAAAAAATGTTTTATTTTATTTTTGCGGGACTATAATATTCATGATTTCTTATTATTAACTGTATAAAGTCCCATATAAATTTTATTTTAGCGGTAGGCAACTTTGGGGACATCAGAATAGAATAAAGCAAAAATTTAGTCCTCGTGAAAATTATTACTTATTTTGGCATTACATTGAAGTGATGATTGACATAGTAGGCGTGGCTTATGTACTTTTTGCCAATATTTTTTTCATATTTGGGCAGTAGCAAATACTGAAAATATTTGCTCCAGGAGATCAAAGAAAAATTGTACAAATTACAGATTAAAATATTTAATGTCACTTTTAAAGGTCTTTAGAGAAAAACTTGTATCAGAAATAGTTTTTTCCTTGCTCAACCTTCAATTACAAACTGCTGTTATTCTATGTATATGTTACAGTAAATGTGTGTAATTAGGAATTATGTGTAATTACTAAAATTTTTAGGAATTTCATGTAATTACTAGGTGATTTAGGAATTACATGAAATTCCTAAAAAGTCTAGTAATTTCATGAAATTACTGAAAAAAAAATTGAATTTTACACACATTTACTGAATTTTACTTTTGAAGAATAAACAATCACAGATCATAAAAATTTATTTATTCAGCAAACCAAACATATTTTAGTAGTGTAACAAGACTTTGAGGCTTAATGATAATATAGCATTATGTTCTTTATGACGATTACTTATTTTTACTTGTGGTACTGTTATGACACACAATAGACCAGCTTTTAGTTTTCTAGCTTTGTGCATTCAGACGTACAACAACATTTCAACATACTTGTAAATCTCCAAAATTGGTTGTTCTGTTACTGCCTGACGAACAGTTATAACCGAATGTCGACGGTTTCTAAAAGCAGCACTAGCGTTTTTCTTTTCAAGAACACAGCAGAAATTGGTTCTTGGAGTGTGAGCCATAAAACAAGCCACATCTTATGGCAAGTTTGTCATGTCAAATTGGACATAAGATGATCTTTTTTACATTAGTTTTTATTGTATTTTTAAAGATTACTTAACAGTTTTTTCTTAAACTTCGAGTTTTAAAGGTACATTAATAAGGTATGTTTCATCATTTGTGTTGGCATTCAAACCTCTGTTGTCCTACAGTGTATCTTGTTTTTATGATGACTTTCTATGTAAACTTTTGCAATGAAGCTGGGGAACTTGAGGTTTTCAGCCATTTTGACAAATTATTTATGACAAGCCTTAAAATTATCCAATACATCAATCTGACATGATTTTTATATTATAATATTAAATATCACACCAAACCTTGTATTTGACCTGCAAATCAGTTTAAAAAAGAATAGCTATTTTTTCTTAAATTCAAGTTCAATGGAGTTCTGGTACCTGTATTAGTTCCAACAACTAAATTCGCAAATGAGCAAAAATTCACAGATTTCACGATATGACTTTTGTGTTTCAAGATTGACAGTGCTGATAATGCACATTTAAGTTTTTTCAGGTCCCCCCTGAAACAGGGATTAGGAATCGCTTACGTGACATTACATCTAAAAATAAAGGCTTCAGTGCCTGGTTTATTCCCTCTGCCATCATATCATCCTGTGTCCCATGATTTCTTTATAAAATTCATCTGAAAATATCATTTCCTTGCTTTCTTGAGCCTCTTTTACATGTACAAGTAAATGGCTTGGATCAAATATGAACAGTGAATATTTTGTTGAATGATTATAAATGCCTTCTCAATATATTCCAAAATATTTCAGTCTCTATAATACATACCAAAACATTGTATTTAAGTATAACAATATACTTAACATGCTTACAATATGGTATTAGTAAATTTAATGAAGAATTTTGAAATTTTTTGATTTCAGTAAATGTGTGTAAAATTCCTCGAAAAATTTCAGTAATTTCATGTAATTACTGACAAAATTCAGTAATTTCATGTAATTACTAGACCCTTTAGGAATTACGTGTAATTCCTAAATTTTCAGTAATTTCATGAAATTACTAATTACACTCATTTACTGTAACATATATACAGTAAAACCTGCCCAAACGACCACCTTCACTAAAAGACCACCCGCTGTAAACGACCACTTTTATTCACCCCAACAAATTTTACTATATATTTTAACTGCATTCAACGACCACCTGCAAAATGCGACCAACGACCTCCTAAATCTATCATTCATCTTTTGAGCTCTTTCAAAATTAAAATAAAGTTTCAAACATGACTCCTTAAAGGAAAAGAGAGGAGAGTATAGAAGTGATTGAGTATCGTAAATTGAAAAGTTCATGTAAAGATGCAGAGAATCTAGGCAAAGGAAAAATCAAATTCAAAGTATTTTGAAATGGAAATATGAACTTATGACTGAATATGAAAAACATCTTGATAGTAATAGAAAAAGAGAATCACAGAAAATGAGGACATAATGATCTTTGCCCAAAACGGGTCAGTTATTGTATGGGGCGTGAAAAAATTAGTTATATTATGAACCTTTATTAAAAGACCACCTGCTGTAAGAGACCAGTTTTGCGCTCTCCCTTGAGTGGTCTCTTAATTTAGGTTTGACTATATAAAAATGCATAAACAAACTTACTTAATAAAATTTTAATGCAGTTATAAATGTTTACCTGAAAGTAAAAAAAAAAAAAAGATTACACAGATATTTGTATGCCAGACTGAATTATCGAAGCTGAACTTTCCAGATAGCATTTACAAAAATCAAGAATGTTATAGTGTAATGTCAGCCATTGTGCATTCTTACCAGGAAAAGGTGGTCCCAATTTGTGATTCTTTAAAAAATGTTAGACAACTGTTTCACAGTTAGAGTTGCTGTCACAGTATATTCTGTTGATGTGGGGGTAAAAATTGTCATACACCGATTGCAACTTGATAAAAATTGTTTCCTGAATTCCAGTCCTTTGATCCAACAAATGAAATATTTTTGCTGGTCAAAGCTAAGAAGTATTGGTGAGGACAAGCAGACTGGCACATTTCATTTCGGGAAGACTCCAATATTGCAATTTAGATGTATGGAAAATCTCAAATATAATGATAAATTAAGAAATTAAAATTCATTTTGTGTTTTGTTGAAATGCAAAGAAGTATTTTAATTGACGTAAAGGCATAGAAAATTACCTTAGTAGAAATAATATTCTGAAATTCAACATGTCTTTATTTTTCAGATGAGAGAAGTTATACTGAAGTATAGAAACTGTAATAATAATACCTTTATATTAGTGATAGAAAATCTGATAAAGAGACAGAGACATCAAGCGATGGAGTCAATGGTGCTATCTAAAAATTGTCTTCCTCCGCTAGTCAAAAACTCCTCATGTTGTATGACTCTTTATCGTCAAAAACATATATGTGAGCTATGTCATCGTAAATTTGATTCTAAAACCAGTAATATCTGTGAAAAAATATCTTTAGATGACATTCCAGTTGGGGTGTTTGAACAGTTTCAACCTCCGTCTTGTCTTGATTCATATCAAAATTACAATATTAACGAATATCGGACGTTAACGTGTAAACAGTGTCTTTCTAGTCATTCCTGTGGCATCAGACATAGTTCTGATCCATATGTCAATAAAGTTGTAAGTGATTTTCCAAAGTCAAAATGCAAGAGACTTTCCTTGCAGAAATCTCTCTACCTTGACTCTGAACAGAGGATATATAATTCCGACATTGTTCGAGAACCTATTGTGGAAGAATTTCAAGGTTTTAAGTGCCGTACTAATAAAACTGTGAACGTTGTGGTGTTAGATAAAAGTAAACACCAAGCTTTTCTAGACAGACTTGGAACATATTTACCTAAAGAAACCAATAGCTCTATATCTGTGATAGTTGATAAACAAGTAAGTTATAAATATATATACTGTACATATAATCATGATAATACAATAACTCAATTTAAATTCTGGTAGTATGATATGCTGTAAACAAGAGGTAAAATAAATACATGAAAAAAAATCTACACAGTAAACATCACTAAGAAATGAACAAATACTGGCTGCCATTAATCAAATTATGGCAAAAAAAACATACTGGTAAGGCCATGCAGAGTTAATTTATTGGTTCTACGGCCATACCTCATTCAGTTGGAGGCTGAAAAACCCCCAATTTATCCTATTTATTACCATTTCAATAAAATAGAATAAAAAGTCACCTTTCTCACTACATTTTTTGGACGTTGAGGCTGAAAACCCCCCAATTTATCCTATTTATTATACCCCGCCACACGAAGTGGCGAGGTATTATGTGATACCCTCAGTCGTGTGTCCGTCCGTCCGTCTGTCCGTCCGTTCCAGTGTCCGTCCGAGTGTCCGTCCATTCGTCCCACCTCAGGTTAAAGTTTGCGTTGAGGTTCATATCTGAGAAACTACATGTGGCACATCAATCATCTTTGGTCAGTGGATGGGTCTTGGAGAGTGATGCTGCTTCAGATGATAATTGGGTAACTCTGACCGACCTTTTACGCTTCAGTGACTCAGGTTAAAGTTTGCGTTAAGGTTCATATCTGAGCAACTACATGTAGCACATCAATCATCTTTGGTCAGTGGATGCGTCTTGGAGAGTGATGTTGCTTCAGATGATAAATGGGTCACTCTGACCTACATTTTACACTTCAGTGACTCAGGTTAAAGTTTGTGTTAAGGTTCATATCTGAGCAGCTACATGTGGCACATCAATCATCTTTGGTCAGTGGATGCGTCTTGGAGAGTGATGCTGCTTCAGATGATAATTGGGTCAGTCTGACCTACATTTTACACTTCAGTGACTCAGGTAAAAGTTTGTGTTAAGGTTCATATCTGAGCAATTACATGTAGCACATCAATCATCTTTGGTCAGTAGATGCGTCTTGGAGAGTGATGCTGCTTCAGATGATAAATGGGTCACTCTGACCTACATTTTACGCTTCAGTGACTCAGGTTAAAGTTTGCGTTAAAGTTCATATCTGAGCAACTACATGTGGCACATCAATCATCTTTGGTCAGTGGATGCGTCTTGGAGAGTGATGCTGCTTCAGATGATAATTGGGTCACTCTGACCTACATTTTA